>CAJNOP010000012.1:2069822-2225012 GCA_905250075.1 Rotaria sp. Silwood1 | reverse complement strand
ATTGTCTTCGATCATATTGCAAACAATGTTGGGTGAATAAACATGGATCAAAGCCACTGGTTGATCATCAACCAGTAACAAGAAAAGAACAAATAGTATGACACGTTAGATAAAAGAAGGTTCACGTGTTCATTGAATTTTTTGGTTTTTTATTCCCGTTTTTATGCAGTGTGTTTCTCTTTTCTTTGTTTTTATGTAGAAAAATGAGGTATTGTACCATTGTATGTATATATATATGTGAAATTTCTGTTATTATGAACTGTCTATCGATCGAATTGCAGCGTCATGTGCTATCAATCGATGTCATTTTGTCATTTGTTTGTTTATTTTCTTGAGAAATTGTAGAGTTATTATTCTGTGCGTGAACGAAAAAAAAAACACGAAAATATTCAACTTGTTATCTTTGTTCTGATGATTTTTATATAAGTTTTTTTTCTTGTTGAAAACAAAAAAAATAAACAGTTAATACAGGAGTGTTTAAGATTGAATGAATAATTGACTTTGATTTATTAATGTGTCATTAAATTTGACGTCAATCATCAATATGAGTTTAAATATTGACTTTAGATAAATGACCGAATAATGTGCATTTAGTTGATTGGTATAGAAGATATAAATATATAATATATCACATACGAAATTTATTCAAATATTTGTCTTTTAGTTATTACACTTTTCTTCGCCTCGTAATGTAATTTCGTTGATATTGAAGTGAATCGCAAGAGAAATCTTTTTTTTTGCAATTGTAAGTTCAATGAAACAGTCCAAATCGAGGAACTTTTCATATTGAAAGAATTATAAATATTAATAAAAAAAAAAGCAATTTTCTTGTTTAGTTTTGATTAAATATCTATTATAAAGTAACAATGAAAATAAAAACTGTCTGTTTTCTAGTCAAGTCGCTGCTGCTTCTGAAGTTTTTACTGCATATGATAATTGTTGTTCACTTGGTTGTTCATAACTATCTTCTATTATAGCATTTGGATCATATTCAGTACGTAAACGATAAAGAGCATCAACAAATGTAATAAAATCAAGTGTATCAAGCTTTTTTCCTTGAAATATTTTAGAATATTTTTTAAATATTCGAATATATTCATTACGATAAAATAATTTTAAATGACGTGCATAAACAATAAGAGCTGTCCCAGTATGAAATTCATCAATATAAAGTGTTATTAAATTATTATGTATATGATTATCCTCAAACCATTTTCGAATATCTATTTTTGTCCAATGTTTTAATGTTAATAATAATTTATTTTCCTCATCGGTCATTATTTTTGGAACTACTTCACATGGTGAACATGTAGCTGGTCCTGCTGATGGTACATTGATAGGCTTCTGATTAGGAAGAATTGTAGATGAAAGTTCTTCAATAGCATCTTTAAATGATTTTCGTCCGAAATGAATATATTTTTGTCCAGCTATTCGAATACCAAGCCAACCACTAGCTCGATAATTTTGATTAGGAGCATAAATAGGTATAACACGTTTTTTAAGTGTATCACTTGCATATGAAAGTTCTTGTCGACATGATTTAGAATCATAATAATCTTTTGAAACAATTAAAACAATGACAGAAGCCGTTTCCATAGCACGAGCAATTTCTTCCCAAAGATCATCTGAATGAGCAACTGTATCTTTTGCTTGTTTATAATCAACCCAAATAGGAAGATAAACAGATAAATGTTCAACAAGTTCTTGACAAAATATTGTATCACTATGTGAATAACTAATCATAACCAGTGGTTGTCGTTCAGTTTTTTCATTTGATATTTGATTTGATGTTGATGGTGGTGATGATGGTTTTAAGTTCCATAAAATTCCTTCAGCTGCTTTTTTTAATGAACACATATCACGTGGAATTAAATTTAATTGTGTACATTTATATGATGATGTAGCTAAATTTGATAATATATTCATAAATATTGGATTCGATTGAAATTTTTCATGATAACATGGATGAAATGATAAACTCCAAAAAAGATTTGTTACTGAAAGTAGGGTTTCGTCATCAGTTGGTTGATGAGTTCGACTTGTATCAAAAATTATATTAGAAAAATGAATCATTAATTGACATAAACAATCAAATAATTTATTATCTTCATTAACAAATTTTAAAAGAATATCATCATTAACAAATAATTTACTAAGTACACTTAGCATTTCTGATATATGAAAACATTTATAAAAGAAATAATCATGACGTGATGCTTCGATTGTATATAAAACAAGTTCATTAATTACATGACACATTCGATTATCATTTAATAATGATATTTGTTTTATTTCATCTTCTTCCATTAAAAGTGCATAGATCATACATTGTAGAACATATAAACACTTGTATTGAGCTTCTGTATGATATTTCTTCATCACATCTCTACATTCATCAAATCGTTTTAGACAATTTAATTGATTAAGAATTTGAATACCAATTGAATGTCTAGCAAGTTTTTGAATAATAAGACATATATAATAATCAACCATATAAGATGGTCTTAAATTATTTTTTTCATCACTATTAACTAACCATTGAACACAGGAATGAGGCCATTCAGTACGAATAATCATTGGTATAAGTCGAGGATTTTTCGAAAAAGCTTTTATTAAACTGAGAATATTTCTAACAATCATTTCTCGATGTTGAAATAACCAATGACGTTTAGTAAATGTTAATAAATATGTAAGAAGATTTGCTGGAAGTTTATCTTCAGTTACTGGTGTTAATATACTTGAATAAGTAATAATTGGTAATAAACAATTGACAAGATCATCATATTTATCATTGTCAGTAAAATAAGTTTCTTTAAGTAGAACAATATAATTTTGAAAAATAAGTTGAACTGGTGATACATCTTTAAGTATAGTATATATTTCAAAAAGACATACGCCATCCAAAGCTTTTGCTAATGTTTGCAAGAAATTTTTTGTTTGAACAAAATTATTATAACCATCTCTATCATTATTTGATAAAATATTATCAAATAATGGAACTATTCGATAAAAATTATCGATAATTTTAAAAGAAAATGGTTTATTGTTGCTTAAACCATTTGGTATTGAACGTTTCAATTGTATATCTAATTCTTTAATAGCATCAGCATAAGTACTTGGTGATTGTGACACAGATAATGATTTTAAATTATCAATAAATTCATCCATTACCATTTGATCTTCTACATAAGTTAAATCACCACTCATTTTCTTATATCGAAAAATGCAATTATGAATTGCGAGTATTTATATATTTACTGTATGTATGTTATGTGCAGTATTACCTTGTTAATGATATACGTCGCTAAAGTAATGCTTTGAATACATGTCAATCGTATGTATTTATACACACATTAACATACAAAAAAATACGTCATGTGAACTGGTATCAGTTATGCCTTGTCATACTGATAACAGCAAAAAAATTGATTATTTTTCCAGTGACTACTAGAGCTCAAATAGTTTTGTATTGATTTTACAGGTGCTTTATCAATAGACTTTTTTTTTGTCTTCATACTCAATTTTATTCGATGAATAATTTTCATTTTTCTTTTCATATTCAGGCAACAACACATAAATACACTTAAGCACGCACATTAACACAAAAGAAAATAATATAGAACATTCTAGGAATACAATTAAGCATTTCGAATCAGATATTTTGTTCGTTGATTGGCAACATCTACACGTTGTATTCCAGCTTCAGATTTTTCTGCAATACGATCAATTTTTTTATTTTGATTTTGTATTGTATCACCCATATCAAGTGCCATATTTTTAAGATTACCAAGATAACCACTAACTAATTGCAAGTTATCATCCATTTCTGTTTCACGATCATCATTGGTAATACGAGTTATATAACCACCAGTAGGCATGCCTTCATCACCAGCCATACGTAATTTAGGTTCTGCTGTTGTAGGTGATGATGTTTCACTACTAAATCCTGTACTACTATTTGTATATGGTTTATATGTTGCACGAGCGCGTTGCCATGGTAGAACAAATAAACCACAACATTTTTGTAAATTAGTTAAATTTCTCTCAGCTTCAGTCATTCCAGCATGAATATTATCAAGACCACTCTAATTTATATTTAAAAATGTTATTAATATGAAGAAAACATTGAAAAAAGAAATTCTTACGTCGATTCGATCAAGTTTTTCACCTTGTTCATCAAGCATAATCATTGTATTAGTACCGATTTCTTGAGATTCGGCAACTAAACCAACCATACGACGTGTAGCTTCCACTGATGCATTTGTTGTTTGATTAATTTGTGATTGAATTGCATTTAATGCATCATTACCTTGTTCGTCATTGTTGTTAGATGAATACATAATGTTATGTTGTTTTTTCGTATCTTATGTTGCCACTTTTTGACTAAAGTCGAAGAAGAAAATGAAGAACAGATAATATTTATATATACATACACGAATAAAGCAAACGAAAAGATGTAACAGCAGAGTAACACAAGATAGGGTAGTGATAGCGAACAAAAAGAAAAAGAATAGAGTAGCACATTGAAGAGATCAAGTTGTAAACAAAGATACTTATCTCTTTTTTTATTTTATTTTATTTTTTTTTTTGATAGTAAACATTATTTAATATTTTTATATACGTAAAAAGAAGAAGTATATAACGTGTTAATTGATTATGAATTGTAAAATATAATAATGAATGTAATTTAATTGAAGATGACTAGAGATAAATTCAGATCATTACTCAGTTTACAATCAGTAACAGATACTATTTTGTTTCTGTAGAAAGTCTGTGAATATATTCCGTTTTTTTCATCAAACGAAATAAAAACTCACCTGTTTTATTCATTACGTACAGATGGCGCTTCATTACAGGATCTGTTATTATTGGTTAATTGATTAGCACCTCTTTGTCTCTCTATGGACGGCTATCCGTCCGTCGAAGAAATGTTCATTCATTGTTAATAGCGTATCGGCATTCATTTATTTGTTTTTTAGAACATATAACGATGTCATCGTTTGCAAGTCCTATTCCTCCGCCTGTTTTTGACTCGGATGAATCGGATGTAGCCAGTCAACAATCAACAGACAGTAGTTACTTAGCATCACAATTCAATCGTCGTACTCGTCTATCATTTTCACCTAAATTAACTATAAATAGTAGTTGTAGTCAAGTTTTACCACCATCATCAGTACTTTTTGATGATTCAACATGTGGTAGTTGTAGTCAACCATTACAAGATGATTCACGTAATTATAGTCAGCAATCATCACAACAAGATTTTATTCTTAATGATTCAATTAATATTGAATCAGCTTTATCACGTTTAACAACATTATCTCAAACACCATCCGAAATTTCTTATCAATCATCACCTTTATCTTCCCATATAATAAAATCAAATGAATTTAAATCACCTTGCCATCTTCGTTTTACACCATCATCTGGTACTGTTGCTATAAAACCAACAACAAGTTATACAGTTAAATATGCAACAAAAAATACAACAAGTCATAATATTACTACTAATAATAAACGTAAGCGAAGTACAACAAGAAATCGTGAAACAAAAATGCGATCAGACATATCTATTGATGGTATATCACTTAAAACACCGGATCAATCACCAAGTACACGACGAAAAAATCTTGATTATGTACAAGAAAGTACATTTCGTTCACCAAAAGTTCAACGTCGCAGTCGTCATCATGATGATTCAATTAGTTTAACAACAACATCAAATAGTTCAAATTCTCATGAACAATCAATATCAAAATCAAAAGGTAGAATTTTCATCAGCTATTTATATTCAAAATTTTTTTGTTTTTATTAGGTGATTTAGTTAATACGAATCCATTTAGTCCACAGTTAGATATTTCACAAGCTAAACGTGCTAAATTCGATTCACCATCAGTATCAACAAATACGAAAACAGCAGCAGAAACAACAACAACACCACGTTATCGTACACGTCTTGTTGCTAAACGTGATCAACAAACAATTGTTCATATACCATCAGAACGTCGACAATCATTACATAATGTTCCAGCTAGTTCACCATTATTACGTGAATTAACAATTCGACGATTTGATGAAGAATTTCATCAAGAATTTTTACTTGGTCAAGGTGAATTTTCACATGTTTATTTATGTAAAAATCGTCTCGATGGTATAACATATGCTGTTAAAGCATCGAAGCAGCCAGTACTTGGTACAAGTTATGAACAAATGGCATGGCGGGAAACATGTGCACATGCTATACTTATATCACATGAAAATTTAGTTCGATATCATTCAGCATGGATCGAACCTGATGGAAGATTTTTTGTTCAATTAGAATATTGTAATGGTGGTTCATTAGGTGATATATTAGAAAAAAATCGACGTAATCATATGTTTACAAATGAACAACAATTAAAACAAATTCTTCATCAAATAAGTGATGCTTTAGCATTTATGCATGCACAAGATTTAGCACATCTAGATATAAAACCAGCTAATATTATGTTATGTCAACGTTCAATAAATATTGATTTAAATAAAAATAATGATGATGATGATGATAATGGTGTAAATGTAAATAATATAATATATAAATTAACTGATTTAGGACATGTTAGTCAAATAAGTTTATCATCCATTGAAGAAGATGGTGATAGTCGTTATTTAGCATTAGAAGCTTTACAAAAATCAAATAGCAAACAAGTTAATTTAGGTAAATGTGATATTTTTTCATTAGGTTTAACATTATATGTTTGTGCAACAAATCGTGAAATGCCTAGACAAGGTAATGAATGGCAACAATTAAGATTAAATATTAATCATTATCTTCATTCAATTTCACATTGTACAAATCAATTTAATGAACTTATACTTGGACGTATGTGTAATATCGATCCGAATCAACGACCATCAGCTTATGATGTAAGTTTTCAAAATCGATGAATTACATATATGAGGAAATACGTCTGATTGTTTCAACTACATGTAGCTAGGCAAATCATAAAATCCAACTATCGTAGATAGTCGATATTTAAAGAAAACGAAATTCGTTTGAGCTAAAGTTTTTAGATTATTCTAATGGTCATGAAATGTGCCTATGGACAAAATTGATGATCATAACTCTGACTAAACTATCGAAATTTGATTTGAAACTTTGTGCACGGAGAACTCAACTGGACTGACTTCTTCAAAAAAACTTACAAGTCTCTTTGAGATATAAAGTTTTCAAGAAATGCATGTTGTATACACTATCCATAGAAAGAGTCAATCTATTGAAGAGACTTTGTTCAAACCGTCTGAATTGTTTTATATTGAGTTCTCTATATGGGCAAGTTTTCAAATGAAAATTCGACAGTTTAGTCCAATCACAATAGAAATCGAAATCTTTTTTACGGTATTTAAAAAAAAAATACTATGTAGTATCCTATAGACAAAAAAAAACCATTGAAATCGAAAGAGGGCAGCTGAAGAGGTACCAGCGTAAATCATACTCACAGTTAAAATATCGCCGCTGACAGTTGGATATGTTCCCTCGTAAGATGGCACCAATGGTTATTTCTAAGCGATGCCTGTCTGATCTTAAATAATATTTTAATTGATTTTAGTTGTAAAATTTTGTATGAGTACGAGTCTCTGCCTATTTGATAAATCATTTTTTCTTTACTAAGAATCATCTTATTAAATACAAAAATGAGTGCAATAAGGACTCCTGTTTGAAATTCGATGTATTTGAAGATATATTCGCCGATTTTTAAAAATCTTTTGTGTATTTCTATACATACTACTTTAGAAAGATTTTATATTATACATTATTACTATTAGAATTGAGAACTACTACTTGTTCTCACAGTTTGCCGCTTCTTACTAGTATATTTCATTTTAGTTAACATGTTCTTAACAGATTAAGGCTTTCTAATGGTTATATTTCTTTTTAGCTTTTACTTAATCCTATTGCCAGTCCATCATTACCCACTAGTCGTGAATCACTTCGGTATGTTTTATTGATTATTACAAAAATATCATTACATTATTTATTATTTAGACATAGTTTAAAACGTGAACGTCTTAAGAATTTAATGTTAAATAAAAAATTACTTAGCCATTATCTTTTAACAAATTCATCCGATCTTCAAACATTACCAACAAGTCTTAATGATACAAATAATACGAGTATTCAATATCAACCATTATTTGTATCTCCAACACAATCTACAGTTGTTCCACA
Organism: Rotaria sp. Silwood1; assembly: GCA_905250075.1. Classification (NCBI taxonomy): domain Eukaryota; kingdom Metazoa; phylum Rotifera; class Eurotatoria; order Philodinida; family Philodinidae; genus Rotaria; species Rotaria sp. Silwood1. The sequence goes on along the minus strand of CAJNOP010000012.1, from coordinate 2,216,803 downwards.
ACATCATCAATATGCATCAACACCAAATGATAATTCAAGAAAGTTATTAATTAATACATCAAATACACCAGCATATTCAATAACAACATCAACAACAAATATGAATCAATCATTTACATCACCAGCACGTGGCGGTTCACTTGCAATAAAACAACAAACAAAATCAGTTGGTTCTAATCTGCATCGTCATTATTCCAGTATAATCTAGATTCAATTTCAATTTTGCTTGTTTCTCTTTTTCCTTTTTCATTGTTAGCCATAATACACTGTGACATGTTCACCAATCAATACGTTGTTCTCTTATATTGCTTATCAACCAATAAAAAATAATAAGATGAATAAAACTTATTTTGCTTGCTCTGTCTCTCGCCTTTTTTTGTTCTTTCTATCGATCTTACGAAATAGTAACAAGATTGTATACATTTCTTTTTTTTGTTCTCAAACGTAATCTCTAGTCCTATTGCTTGTCTATCTCTGTAAAAATTTGGTCTATTTTTCCTTTTTTTTGGTTAATCTGTGTTTTTTTTGTTCTTGTTAGATTTATTCAAATGAAAAAAATTTATTATTGATAAGAAAGAAAGAAAAAACAAATCTTTGTATTATTTTTCTGTATTGAAGATGTTTGACAACAATAATGATTCTAAACAATCACCAAGTAAACTTATTTGGCGTATTATAAATGGGATTGGATGTTTATTTTTTCTTTTTGCTGCTTTTGTTAATTTAAATGATCATGATTGGTATTTATGGGTAACAATTTATATATGTACATCTATTTTTCTTGCTATTGAATTGTTTAATTATCGATCATTATCGATTGTTATTATTTATATGAATGCTTTTGTTTTTTGCATACTTCTTGCATTCGGTTGTCATTTTCTTTTTAAATATCAATATGAAAATAATACCAATAATATGAAAAATCATTTTTTACATCATGAAGAAGGACGAGAATTAAGTGGATTAGCTTTAGCTAGTGGTTGGCTGTTTTTAATATTATTAAATCGTTTAATACATTTTAATTATCGCTTATCGTTTGTTATTGTTTCATGTGGATTATTTCTTACGTTGGTGCCTGTTGGAATGTGGTCTGTTTGTTTTGTGTCTGATGATTGGCGACAACGTTTTCCTCAATGTCATACTATGATTGCATCTGAACATAATTCTCATTTCCATCCTACTTTATAGAGAAAAAGATCTTTTTTTTGTTATATGCATGACTAAATCTATTGTTTTAGTTTAATATATAAAACATTGTCATCTATTCTTTGTTACACATAAACACGTTCCTTATTTGTAGTTATTGCTATTGGAATATTTAATTGGGTATAGTCAATTAGTATAATAATAAACAATAAATAAATAAAAAGATCTTTAATTATTTTAGATAAAGAAAACACAATGTCAATCTTTAGTCTATTCATAATCGGTGTGATTTTAATGATTATAATCATCTATATACTTATTCAACATGTTCTCAATGAACGACAATTATGTAAACTTAAATATGCCTTTTATGTTACTATAGTTATGTTATTCGCTATTATATTACCACCCATATTTTTTCTACGACCACGCAACCCATTAAACATACGTCTAGCATCTATATTATTGAATCCAATATTTCGTTTATTAGGTTTAAAATATCGTGTTGAAAATGCTCAAGTATTAGATGATGATAAACCTTGTATTATTGTTGCAAATCATCAATCATCTATAGATTTTATTGGCATGATGTATCTTTGGCCGAAACATATTCGATATTGTACAATTTTAGCAAAAAAAGAATTACTTTGGCTTGGACCATTCGGTATATCATCATGGTTAGCTGGTGTTGAATTTATTGATAGAAACAATCGTCAACGAGCAAGTGAAACAATGTCTCATATAATGAAAAAAATTCAAAATAAATCACTTCGCTTATGGGTTTTTCCTGAAGGTATATATAGAAAATTTATTCGTACTCAAGTTGATTATATTTTTTTCTTTTATAAAATAAGGAACCCGAAATATGGATGAAACATTTCTTCCATTTAAATTTGGTGCTTTTCGTTTGGCTATTCAAGCACAAGTACCAATTGTGCCGATTGTTTTTTCACCTTACAAGTCAATATATAATGCAGACAAATCGAATAATAGTTATTATTGGCGTCCCGGTTGTATAACTATCAAATGTCTTGAGCCAATCGGTACAACAGGTATGACAGTTGAACATGATCTTCAACGATTAACTGAAATGACTCGAAAACGTATGCTTGATGAATATCTAACGATTCAAACAACTCTGGACGAAGACAAAAAAGGCAAATGATAATGAGATACTTGAGATTGAATGTATGCATTAATTATTCTTAACGTTAAGAAGGATCCATGATCCGGTGAAGAGTTTTGTGTTTTATTTAAGTGTGATATCTTCTTACTCATATATCCTTTCTCCCTTTTTTTTGTGTAATATGAACGAATATAAAATAAGCTTCTTGTGTCTTTTTTCGAACACTTTTTTTTTTGTACACGTGTGTAATCCATTTGATAAACTCGGTCTAATTATAGTTGTTTACTTTCCTTCTTTATATCGTGTTAATCTCTTTCGTTTTATATTTTGTCATTGATGATGACATTATACTAACAAAGAACAAACATAGAAATGAATCTATGTTGAATATCGAAACATGTAAAAAAGAAATAAGTAAAGGATTTATGTGTTGTTAACACCTACTTGAAAATCTTGATCAAAAACTTTGGCGAAGAATTCGTTTCATTTTTACTGTTAAAGAATAACATCAACGAAGTGCTATGAAACGAAAAATAGTAGTTTACAAAATTGTATATCATATTTTCTAATTATAAAATAGCTTTTAGTTAATAGATTCTGATAATTAAACTATGAAGCTTATTTTATGATTTCTGAGATTGAGTTGAGAACCTGGAGAGTGTGATTTACAGATTGGTTCTCAGGCTTAGCGATGTAACCAGACGAGGCTGAGCCTTCTCTACAATTCATTTTCTAGTTACATCACTAGTCAATTTGTTGTTAATACAGTTTCGAAGCGATGATAATGGTATGACAAAGAACAATGATATCATTATATATAATCCACAGATAAAGATAATCATCTTACATAAGGGACGTTATAAATGCCTTGTGTACCAACAAGAATAATGGCTAAGATTTGAATGAGAAAGCCTATATTAACTTCTATGAATACACATCAGATTTTCAACGACGAATCTGCCTAATCACCACTTGAAACAACAATAATAGATTGAGTTCGATACTAAAAAAAATCAAAATGAAAATAGAAACTTCCTATTAAAGATATTGTTCAACAGATTGTTTGATAAATTCATCACAAATATCTGAGATTATTGTGATAAACATCCAAGCATATAATATAAGAACAAGATCGACATTCGTCGATATGATTACTAGCTTCTTAGTGAGATGGGAAGATAAGTATTGAAGATTTATTGGTGTACTTCCACAAAATAATTAACAAGCAAACAAGAAATTTAAGGTATTCATTGTTGTCACTTTCAGTACGATTTATATAGAAAAAAAGCTATGTAAAATGAATAACACGATGTAGCTTCATGTTCTGCTATAAGCTCGATTCCAATTAAAACTATTGAGATTCATAAATATCAATAAAAATGAACCATTTTCATTTTCAATCATTTGAAACATGTATAGCTGAAGAGAATGAAACACTCAAAAGAGTGAAAACTAGTTTAAGGTTTTAAAATAAAACCTAAGATAAACCTAGATGTAAGATGATCAATAGAAAAGTCTCGATTGAAGTTAAATAATATGTATATTGCATTTAACTGAAAAGCTATTTATACGTTTAGCTGATTTTTATTCAGTCAAATTTACATTATTAAAAGATTTCTAGTTTGATGAACTTTATTCAACAAGAATAAAATGATTCGTATAATGTCGAACTTTCAATAAAAACCGAATAATTCTATGACACAAGCAATGTTTCGAAGTCATCTACGACAGGTCATACAATCTGCAACATGTAACATTAGGAAAGAAAAAATTTTGTGTCCTTAGCTTCCTGCTACAGTGATATTGCGCTTTAATGGTACTTTCTAAATAAATGTCGTAGTCTTCTTCAAGAATACCAGAAAAACTGATTTTAAAACTTCGACTTGAAGTTTTGAATAGAGACGTGTCTTAACTAGAATAGTTTTTTGTGAATGTTTCAGATTTTGTCGCTGCTTCTATGCTGAGATAAAACTATGATAATAGCGTATCTTTTACACTACACATATCAATTATCAGATTGAATGTTCTTATTTCAGAATAGAAGCAAATCAAACGATCGTAAATTTGATTTATTATAGATACGCATCACTATTAGTTACTTGGGTACTAATTTACCATTCATTGAACAAAGATCAATAGAGATTAGTACAAGACCATTAATTGTGTACCTAGTCAGAAATGGAACAGGTCTATCCCTAATTCATGATGTTTCTGTGTAACGTTCAAGGCATCATTGTGATATAGTATCTTTTAAGGTCTTTTGTCGAGAGTGAATCACACATCATGCAACATTTTCGCTCGAAATTAATATGAATGATGGATAAACTTAGAAAGAAACACAAAGAATACGAGTTTTTCAGTTTTGACTACTCCACTGACTTTTTTAATGAACAGTATTAAATATTTCCGAACTAATAACTCTGACTAAGCTTTACTTTTTTAAATGCAAATACTATACAAGAACAAATCATTTGTCTTCTTCAATACATGTGTATAAACTTATTAAAAGACTATTTACTGTTGCTGACAAGATCATTTTATTCAAAAACGTGCATGAATATATTCAAATAAAACAAAAACTCATAAGATTATTCGTGAAAATAATAAATCAACATATTTAGTTTGCGTGTTTATGATTAATCTTTTTATCAAAATGTCGTTTTTATTGTATGGCGATAATATATATATATATATATTTATATACAAAAAAAAAGTTTTCTTTTATTGATGCAAGACAGACGTTGATGGTGTATTGGTTAATGGTTCGTCTTGCATTGGTTGACATATTCGTGCATTTTTAAGTAATTTTGAATAATTATGACGACGACTAAATTAAAATATAAAATCAACTAAAAATTTATTCTACAATGCATACATACATTCGTTGAAAGAAACAAACAGTCAAACCAAATATAATACCAACAAGAATAATTCCCAGTAGAACAAATAATAATCGACTTGTTCGATTAACAATTAAATGTTGATTGAAATCAGTCGATAAAAATAATGATTGATCATCATATAAACGTTCAATGTCAATTTTAGCTTGAAAAAGTGCACCTAATCAAGATAATCAATATATGAAAAAAAAAAATTTTTATTGATGAAAACCTGTCAAAAGTGCTGTATAATTATATAATAATGGCACCTTGCCGGTTTTCATATTGACAGGTAAAACAGGTTCATCAGCAGTAACATTTAAACGAATTGATGATGAACCATATGGAACAACGTTAATTAAATGAACATTACCGATTCCATATCTTTTTTTATATTGTTTGAAATAAATATAGATTGCAAACAGAACAAAAAAAATAATTAACTTACTCGGCATCGCAATGGTAATCTTTTTTACAAAACTCATTTAAATGATGAACAATGAACGTTCGAGTTCTATTCCATAATGATTGTTCCATCCACTATTCGAAAGAAATAATTCTTACAAAAGAAAAGAAAACTCAAATCTTACTGTTTGTAATGTAAAGCCATCCAAAATAATCGATACAGGTGAAGTTGTTTTAATAACATCTGTATTAATACTTAAAAAACATATTTTTCAAATAATAATTTACCTGAATAACCAATTCTTATGGTTGCCAACAGAGTAGCAGTTATCATGGTTAGCAGCATCATCTTTCAAATAATAGGAAAAAAAGGTCAATATGACCACTATCTGAACTATACGGATATATATATGTATGAGATATCTATGTGATATGGGATGCTATTTCCTTCGTTCTCTTCCTATTACGATGACCATCAATGTAATGTTGAAGATGATGATTTATTTTTTCTGGCATATAGAAAGATACTGTCCGATGATGAGAAAAGAAAAAAGAAAACACATTTTGCCTTGCCCTCAATCTATCGAACACGCTTGCATGAATATGCATCTAATTGCAATCCTTCTTCATCTCTAGGGCTCGTCTGCATATATAGGGAAATCAGTTGAGCATCATTTCTTTTGTGTAGAAACACACATGTGTAAAAGATTACATATATGAAATGAATCAAAAAGAAAAAGACTTTGTTCAAACTGTGACTGATTTCATACTTGTGCTTTTCTTTTTCTTTTTGTTCAATAGAACGATGATGATCGCACATTCAAGAATGTTCTATATTTATCAATGTATCAATCGATTTTTTTTTCTCGAGGAATGTATGCCTAACAGATGCTTCGAAGAATATACAATGAATCAATCATTGTCATGATATATTTTATCTATACTCGAGTAAACTTTATGTTAAATTAAAATTAATCTTTATTTTTCATGTAAGGAATATTAAAAAATAAATTATACATTCGTGATAATGAGATATTATTAGCATATATATATAGACGAGTTAATTTAAGTTCTATATGACTTCGTATTTTATGCTAGAATGCTAATTTAATGGTGAGCCTTAATGAGTAGTTGTACTTTTTTCATTCCAGTTTCTCATCATCTAATACGTGTTACTCAAAAACAAAATATACACAAAAGAAGCAGCGTTAAAATCTCTACAATCTATAGTACAATGCTTTTTTTTTTGTATATCAACTTTTCGTTTTCAAAACAGACAAAATTCTGTGTGGTTAGGGTTTTGTATGCTGCGAATAAAATAGTTTTCTGGTGCACATAAAATTCTTTTTCTTATTTGATCAATTAATGAATCAGAGTTCTCAGCTTTATTCCATTGCATATTATTGGTGATAGTGTGCCATACAATAATCGACAACATTGAGATCAAGACTGTTTGATGGTCATCTGTGATTGCTTATGAAATTTTTTTTCATATAATGTCTATGTTTCGTGATGTGCATACGATGTGACGTTATCTGTCTAATTGCAGTCTTAAGACCGTTATTAGACGCTTCTAAATATACCATAGTTCTTTTTTGCATAACAGGTGACTTGGCGGAAAGAGTTCAATCAAAATACATATCGATTAGTCAAAATCGGTCATTGATATGACTCTTTTATCAAATAAAAAAGAGTATGAATCCATTGTGTACCAAAAGACGATCTTGTTCGTAGCATTGCAAATTAGTCATACAGAAATTTGTCTATTTTGAAAACTAAAAGTGCATAAATATATATAATAAACTTTGTATTGTAGATTGCAGAGCTTTTTATGCTGCATCTTGTGGTATATTTTCTTTTTTCAATAAAATTCATTTGATAATGTAAAAATAAAATAAAAATAAAATGAAGAAAAGAAGATAATTGTTCTTGATTATTTTATGTCCAATTATTTTCAAAAACTCTTTCTTATGTTAGATTAAGGCAATAGAAATATAAAAATTCTAAACAAAATGAATAGTGAAATGAATGCGGTAGCATCAAAATTAATATCATGACTATAAAGTGAGTTAAGGTTACACAAGTAATGAAAAAGTTCATTTTACGGTGTTGTCTCTTAAGAAAAAAATATATTTGACAGTGTCAGAAGAAATATCTTAAATCTTATCAAATCCGTATTTCATGTTGTAATATCTGTTACAAGTACAGAAATACCCTGTTTTATTGGTTTATTGGAACTTACTGACGATTAGAATATGAATTTAATGGTGAAATCTATTTGAACTGAATTTAATTAACATGTAATTCAGTAAAGTTGATTTCCATTATGCGTAAATATGCACTCTCTAACATCAGTTACAATCTGATGACTTCTTTGTATAACTAATCAAATGCAATTTTACGGAAAAAAAACCTTTCCTATTATGATTTATGGTATTCACATCAATTTTTCTGCTGTATGATTTCTTTCTAAGCAGCTCAGCAAAGCTGTTCAATTGATGTCTATATATATATACAAACGCAATTATGTTTTAGTATAATACGATCCTTTTATATTTATTTTGTACTCTTTATACGTTGTGAAATTTTTTTTATTTTTAAGAAACATTACAAAGATTTAAAGATATTTATGAGACAGGAGGATATCATAAAAAGGACTATATACTAATTTTGTAAGTTAAAATAATGTTGAAAAATGAATTTTATAACAGAATTTGGTTTGATAAACAGAGTACCTCAAGATGATCTTTGTTCTTCTCTTCGAATATACGCACATGCAGTCTTTTTCTAGTGTCTGATTATTTCATTAAAAACGTCATCAAACATGACCTAACTAGGCTATTTATTTTCTCCAAATATCAATGATTTAAGCATTAATAATTAGCATCATTAGGATTTATATTATTTCGCATTCATATGAAATAACGAAAAGCTTTTTACTGTTTTCTCTCTTATTATTTTATTGATAAAAACAATTGAATTTCATTGGTGGAACGTCTTGGAATGCATGTGCATATTGTTAATTATTCTTATTCATTACGAATATATTGTAAAAATAATCTTTCCAACATCCAGAGAATTCTAATATTCTATTTAACATGTCTCATATATCAAAAGCATTGACACATTAAAACTATGTCAATGAATGATTAATATAAATTATTTAAACAAATGGAAGATTATATCTTATAACGAAATGGTCTTTCTTTTTTCAAAATTGTACTTCGAATAGTATTTTCAGAATAATTACTATGAACTATAATATAAAGGATATTATATGTACCGTTGCATATATTTCTATCATAAAACAATGGTAGACTTAAACTTCATAACGTCAATAACAATGAATTTTATTAATGTTTGAATACTTCTATTTGAAGTTCTTGCTCTTTTCTGTTTTATGTACATTTTCTTTCGACACACTTGCAAAACAGTATGTCAAATATTTACTTACCATTAGGTTTATTTTCTCTTGTAAAAATTTATTTTTGTTTTTGTGACTTTTACTTACATGTTCACTTCATATGTTTTTCTACTTAATGTTATTGTTCGTCATGAAATCGGTTTGATTATTCAATCAATATTATCAAGTTTTTTCTTACAGAATTTACCATTACTGACAAGATACTGATTTTTCTTTTTTACTCATCAATGTATTCATGTATTGATTGATTGCAATATATTAAGACGTATTCTGGTTATATAAGTGACTTTACTATCTTTATAATGAAAAATAGGTCAATATTGATTGAGTTTTTAAGAATTGTATAACATGATTAATCATTCCTATCTTTTATACTATCACTTGCGTAGGTTTTCCGACTGAAGAATATAAGTACAAGAACATAACAGACGCTCGAGGGGTACCTTGACAAAACAATTGATCATACAATTATAAGCAGCATCAAAGCTACATTCAGCTACGGTAATGCCATTACAAATACTATTATTTACTTTCTTTTATATGGAGAAATATATCCAGAGAGCTTAGCGTATCACTGAAAAATAAATAGCAGCAAGTTTATTATTATTGTTATTATAAACGGGAGACACGTTTTAACATTGACTTCATGCTGTTTGTCACTGGATATCTCATTGCTCGAATGTTCTGTCTTGTTTATTTTTACTGTGATGAAAAAATCGAATGTTTGGAAAACATGTATAATATTAATTTATCTTCATATCAATTTTAATGATGATTATTCGAAGTGTATTCGTTTTTCTGCGATACTCTTATTAAATTTTTTGTTTTCCAATATTTATCCGTACTTTTCGGGTTTGCATAATAAAGTTACATAAAAGACTCTATGGTGCAATCCAATGTTGACTTTTAAGAAGATTCTTTTCTCATTTCGAATAGATAATTAAATAATTTAGGAGGACGCAATATACAATCAAATAAATATTCTTTCTCAAAAGATTTTCTACTTTTACTTGAAACTGAATATTGCTATCGACAAAAAATTTCATTTGAATTTGTATGCTTCTTTCGTGACACCAATCGATGATTCTACTGGTATCAGTTCAGAAATGACGCAAGAACAGAAAATGATTTGGCTTTCACTGTTTTTATAATTCAATTAAATGAAACTTGACACAAGAAAACCATCCAGCTTTGCAAACAAACAAATAAAACCTAGGCCATATTTTACACAAAATTGAACATTTAGCAAACAAAATACAATACTTGTTTCGTTTACGTCTAACCTTCTACTAGGCGTTACAATAGTGAAGGTATCGTAGTCAGTTCTTCTTGGCACCAGAATACTGCAACCTAAGGGTACAAATAGGGTACGCATACGAAATGTTGTACCCGTGCACTACTCTAGTTTTCACTCACATAGACGCAGCTACATTCCCCATCTCAATTACATACACGCGGCGTCGAATATCTCAAGACAGGATTTGAGTGATTCCTTAAGAGATTCGCTCATAGAAGAGGCCAAGAGACAATAGCGATGGACCAAAGTACAACTCAAACGAGTTATATCGAACACACACTCGATTTTTCCAAACCAAAACTACTACACAGCAGAGGTTTTCGCATGACCAGGCGGATAACTGGATTTTTCGCACAAAAACGGTTTTTTATTTGCTCAGAAATGATTGTATATCAGTCAGAACATCATTTTTAAGAATATAAAAGCTTTTTCAAAAATAGTTTTTTTTTTTACCAAAACTACCTAAGAGAGATTCTTGGAAATTAAACAGTTTTCGTATAAGCACTCTGGTATGCGACTTGTGTGCTCCGAAACAGTTTTATTTTGATCAGAACTAATCGTATATCATTTACAAAACACATCTGAGAATTAAAAGCTTTTTACCATAAAAAATGCTTTTTGCAAAATATACGTGGAAGATCTCTTCCCATATATTTTCCAGAAATTTTTGTCTTTGAACGATGTTTTGAGCTTGATATCATTTGACGCAGTTCAAAGTGATGATTTCAAATGCCACCTTAGTTTTTCTTCAAAGTGTAAGGCGGATGCCTGAAACCTGATTTCCGACCAGAGTTCTTCAGTTTTTGGGCATCCTGTAAAATAGCGTAGGAAAGTGTTTATGTGTTTTCGCTACTACCATGAATAGGATAAATATATAAGAACATCTGGTGAAAATTCAGGCTCGGTCGGACATTATTCTTGTGTAGCGTGTAGAATATATGGAACAGCATGGTTGTGGGCCTGGTTTACCGTTGAAAATGAACCGAAAATTTCTTGAAAAGCTACTAAATATATATGATTCAATGCAGTTCGACGAACTAATTCCGAATACCATCTGAGTTTTTCTTGAAAGCGTAACGTTGATGACTAAAATCAAGCTTCTGATCAGAGACGCCGAGTTTTTTTGGGCATCTTGGAAAATAGCCTAGGAAAGATTTCATGAGTTTGTGTTACTACCACAAGTAGAATAGATATGTAAAAGAATCTGGTAATAATGCGCGCTCTATTGGATGTTATTCCTTTCTTGAGTTTACCATATACGAAACGGTACGTTTTCAAATAGATGTTGGGACTTGAGATTCTTTGTTTCCTCTTCTATTTTAAATTCAATTTGAATCAGTTTTTTTTTGACATTAGGTCCTTCAATGAAAGAGCTCTATGGTATTGTTTCATTGTCCAATATTGTTTCATATTGACGAGTGGATTGACTTCCTCTATATATGTGACTTTATGGACTTTACTCTTGGTATGCCATTTTCTGAAGCTCTATAAAACTTTGATAAGTGTGTTTCTAAAAAAATGATAGATCATATGGATATATGTGTTTGTCCAAACCGTTAAATTCTGGAAAAAACTACTTTTGTATATGTCCATCTGGCTCTTCGCTGTGTATTATCACCGAGAAAAAACTGAGAAAACTGCTCAAAAACAAGAGAAAAAGCGTTCCTATCCAGAACAACCTTTCGCAAATAGTCCAGAAAAGGGATTCAAACATAGAATCCGTAAACCAAGATAAAATCTAACTAGCTCTATCAAATCAGCATCTCGAAGGCTCGATTCTACGCTGCTACGTGTCTGACAATCGCAAAAAGGGTACCTTACAAACAGTTTTTCGTGAAATTCAGCCGCAGTTTCGTTAGAAACGAGACCCATAGATCGTCTTGATAAAACAACATAGAATTCAACGAGTTTACTCGAATAAGCATCTCGAAAGGTCAAGTCTATTGTTTCTAGCGACTAGAAATCGCTAATACAATCCCTTAGATTCTCTTTCTTGCTAAAACCTATCGCAATTCGTCTAAGGAAGAGAGCAACCGACGAAACTGATGGGCCAAGATAGGACTCGAACATCTTAATCCAAAAGACACTTTAAACGACGGATCCTATCCTTTTATGTGGCTCAAAACAGCTAAGTAATGTTGCTTTTCCTCGAGTTTTTCGTAAAAACTCTCGCGATCCGACCACGAAAGGAACCAAGGCAAATAAACCTTAGGCCGATATAGATCTCAACGAGCTCTACCCAATGGATACTTTGAAGGCACCACTTCACGGCTTGATATGCCTCCAACTATCTAAAAATGCTTCATCGACCCGGTTGTTCGGTAAAAACTTGCGCGACTCTGCCAGCGAGGGGACCAACCCGCGACACTAGGCAACAAATATAGAACTCGACGAGGTCTATTGAATGGAAGTCTTACACACCCTATTTCATGCCTACATGTGCTTCAAAATGGCCAAAAAACCTTTTTTCTGACCCACGTTTTCCCTAAAACCTATTGGGATCTACCTCAGAAAAGGACCGAGACAAGTAATTGCAAGGCCAAAATAGATTTTGAGAAGCTCTATTGAATGAAGACTTTGAAAGTTGGATTGCACGCTTTAATACGCCTCAAAAGAGCTAAAAATGGTCCACGAGCTCCAGTTTTCTACTAAAAAGTTACGTGATTCTATCAGAAAGGAGAGCAAGCTACTAAACTGACGAAGTAATATAGAAATCGCTGAGATCTACGAAACCGAGGCTTTCCTCACCGGATTGCGTGCCTTCATGTGGTTGAGAACAGCTGAGAAAAGTTCCTGTAACCCAGGTTTTCGCTAGAACTAGTCGTGATTCCAGTGGGAAGGAGAGGAACACGAAGAGCTGATATAACAATACAAAGCTCGACGAGCTTTCTCAAAGGAACACCATTAAATTTCGACTGCGTTCTCCAAAATGGCTCAAAATCTCTGAAAAAGATCCTGAGACCTGTTTTTTTAAGTAGTCGCATTTCTTTAGGACGGCGAGAAAGAGGCTAACTTCGTGCACCAAGTAAACACTCGCCGAGCTCTATAGAACTGACACCTTGAATACTCGATTCCACGGTGCCATGCTCCTGGTAATTGCTGAAAAGGCTCCCAAAGACACACTAGTTTGCTGAAACCCGTTGCGAATCGACCGCAAAGGGAACTCAGGCATGAAATCGAAAGATCAAGATAGCATTCCAGCAGGTCTATCAGATGAACATCTTGAAAGCGCAATACTTTACTTCGATATGACTCAAAATCACTACAAACGTCCCTGAGGCACAATCTTTTAGTGAAACATCTCGGATTCCAACCACGGAAGGAAATGCGTACACAAATTGATAAACGACATCCAACTTGGCCATGCGTACCAAATTGACCTCTACAAACTTTCATATTATGCTGGCATGTTCCTGAAAATCGCTGAAAACTCTCCTGAGACCCAGTTTTTTTCTAATCCTTTTCGTGATTCGAGCCGAAAGTAGACCAAGACTTGAAACTGATGGTCCATCACCGAACTCGATCCGCTCTATCGAATGCATACTTCAACAGCCAGATTCCATGTATCGTTGTGCCTAACGATTGCTTGAAAAAGTGCTGGAGACTCAGCTTTTTTCGATGACATGCAGGATTCGGCTAGGAAAGGTACCAGGACAAGAAATTGATGTACCAAGAAAGAACACAATCAGCTCTGTCGAAAGGGCATCGTGAACGCCATATTCGAAGCTTCTATCTGCCTGAAAATCGCAAAAAAATGTCCTTGGGACTCTGTTTTCTTCTAAAAACTATCGCGATTTGGCCAAGAAGGAAGCTGAGATATAAAATCGACGGAGCAAGACAGAACTCGAGAAGATATAGCAAATATACACTTTACATGCTGAATTCCATGCTTTTGTGTGCCTATACATAGGTAGAAAGTCCCTGAGACCTATTTTTTGCTAAAATCTGTCGCCATTCGACAAGGAACGGAATGAAGAGACCAAAGTGATAGACCAAAAGAACACTTGACCAGCCCTATCCAGTGGACATTTTGAATGCTCGATTGCATGGTTCCACTGTCTGTTAATCGCTAAAAAAGGTCCCTGAGACCCGCTTTGTGCTAAAATTTGTTGCACTTCTTGCTGGAAAAGGTTCAAGAGGCAGAATGGATAGATCAAGTTAGAACTTGACGAGCTGTATTGAATGCACCTCTTGGGAGTTGGCTTCGATGCATTGATCAGTGGAAAAACATCTATTAGTACGACAGAATCGCACATTTTGCTGATAAAGCCAGTTGCTATTCAGGCCACAAGGGATGTGAATAGCATGGGTGATGGTTCTGTTCACAAAGCAATCAGCCTTTTTTCTCAACAGCTTATACATGCCCGGTATAGTCTACAATGATTTACTTTTTCTGTCATTTGAATAAGTACATAGCGCGTAGCAAACTGTTATAGACTTTAGTTGATTAGCCTTCTCAGCGATTAGCAAATTTGAGGAGGGCACTGAGGATGATAAGCTCCATGCAAACAAAATTCCGTTTTTTTCCAGCAGAATAGGCTAAGCGAAGAGTTGATACTACAAGTATTGAGTTTCAAAACAAGGTTTTCGATTATGATCGCTATCGTTCCCGCGAAAGTAATACATATCCTCTCGGAAAGGCTCCAGTCTCGTACGAATCACCATATACAAAAACTCGTCGACTCGCCACTTTTCTCAGCTGAAACAAGTTTAGTATTTTGTTGATTTGTTTTGATCTTCACGACCATATAGCATGAGCTTTTTTTGATTATTTTCATATCCATGGATGCAAACTGCAATATTTTCTCATTCGAGCGTGTTCATATGCACGAACGATCATTTTTTTCTTTCTTTCCTGCTTCTAAAACCCTCGATGAATGACTTTCTTCTATGCCAGTCTAATCCTGCAATCAAATTTTCGTCATTTCATATTCATATAGACGAGGGATTCTCCTTTTTTTATTCTAGCGACTATAACCGGCGGTGAATTAGTTTTCTTTCTTCTCAATCAAATTATTTCAATCAAATATTCTCCTTTCCAGTTAATATAGACTAGAGATGAAATCGGTTTGGTCCGGCTCGGACAGAAATTTCGGTCGGTTTGGTTCGGTTTGGTAAAAAAGAATCGATGTAATCTTTTAATTTGAGTGCGATGGACTTTTCCAGTAAGAAATGGGACGAAAAAATGAGTATAATTGTACAACAATTAGCTGTTGCTTGGAACTCATATTATCTTACATATTTTTTTAAATTTGTTTTGAGAGATAAGAAAGTTATAATACAGTAAGAGGATTCAATAAATAGTCTTTGTTTTTGGTTTTCTACCCGTCACTCCGAAGGCAACGCACCCCTCGCGAGGGATCGTTTTCGAACGGTAACTGGGTACACTACCCAGTCACACCTCAGTTTACTAAACCTTGGCTAAAATGCACCCAAATAAATAGATACAAGTGTTCTTAGGACTACCATGATCCAGCATGATAGTTTTTGTAAACTAGCAGCCTGATCACATGAGAATTGCAGCCATTATTATGTAAGCAACGGGCAGAGGTCAACCTTTCTCTTCTTAGCGGATGCCAAATCTACCGTCCCGTCTAGGCCCGGTATTCCGACCCATTATCACAGTACCCTCCTGATAGCCTACCACTCCTGCTAATCAGAAGCATCATCACTATGCTCTTTCATAGTGTACATTATAACAACGTAATTCGGACAGACTAGTGAGAAAGTAACGTTGAATGCCAACTGCTTCTTCTCTTGCGAACTGATCAACACGGGTTAGTCGAAGCAGTCCACTCAAGGCAGCTTGACCTACGGGTTTCGTCGACTTACACAAGAATTTGCTTCCCACGTTACTAGGGTCACCGTAATAATACATTTCTGAGGACATGCATTACTCAATCGAGGAGGCACCGTAGTATCGACCCCTTGATTTTCTCTAATTATTCACTGCTTGTAGTTGCTATTGTTCGATTTGTGGTTGGAAAACGTTCAAGTGTCATGTAGTCAGCTTTCCGGGAGTGAAGAGTTGACTAAAATGAAGAATCGATTACTTCCTGGAAGAGGGAAGTCGTTCAAGGCTTAAGTAATCATTATAAATTTATGCACTCTATTGCAAACATGAACGGTATCGCATTTTTGTTTTCATATATGATACTAATACTAATAGTCAATAATGCAATGATTTATCAGTGTCAACTGTTCAATTGATCCAATCCACTTTATCTATTGGGTTGATGCAAAATTAACGACCGTTTTTGTTAGCGATCATTTTATTCTCGCTTTCTCTTCTTTTCTTTTTGCTATTTGAAAGAATGTTATTGCAGATAACATTCTTTCTATTCGCTGCTGTGATGGGTGTGGGTGTGGGTGTGGGCCACACCCACTCCCCACACTCACACCCACACCCACACCCACACACCCACATCCACACCCATCACAGCAGCGAATAGAAAGAATGTTATCTGCAATAACATTCTTTCAAATAGCAAAAAAAAAAGAACAGAAATCGAGAATAGAATGATCACTAACAAAAACGGTCGTTAATTTTGCATCAACCCAATATATGTCGTATCAAAGTTAACATCTATATCGACGTTATAACTTTGATAAAAATTTTATCGAAGTTGCAACTTCTATAGAGATATTTCATAGAAGTTATAACTTCAATAACAGAGGTTATTGAAGTTGCTTTAGCTAAATTAAATTGTCAAAATATTGTAATCTGAACGATATCATATCGAAACTGATACTTAAAATTAACCTTTTACCGATAAAAAACATATATTTGTGTACAAAAAAAAAGAACGTACAAGCTATGAAGAAAATAATATCAAAAGGCGTACTCTTATTATCCTTTCTTCATCTTGAACTCCGTTTTGATGCAAAACGCTCTTAAATGAAAAAGATGCTTGCAACTAAAAGTATACTAAAATTTTAAATTGAAACGGTTACCGCTCGTGTAGCTGGTCACGAAAATAATGCATTATTTTCATGATCTTTGAGATGGGTGCTCCTCGGCGTCAATTTTATCTCCGTTTCTAATCTGTACACTGCTCTTGTACCAATTAAGTCTACAGGCTAATTATTAAATTGAGACAACTTTTTAATATGGAAGTGCGTGACAATATGATAATGATAAGTGGATTAATTCTGATGATATTGTAAAATTGACGAACTTCGAAGAGAAAATTCATTTATACATCTGTGCAATTTAAAATGAATAATTTTTCTACAAAGATATTCAAATTTAAAAATTTTCAAACAATGGATTCTGTTGTATCATCTCCATCAACGATGAAAAAACATAAGCTTGCTAAGAAGAAAACTGAAATATCTTCATCTATGGCAAGTCACACGACAGATCCCAGTACATCTTCAACAGCAACAACAACAAAGATTACTAATTATGCAAGATGGAAAAAGGAATTTAATACTGAATTATTGACAACTAAAAATCATTCATCAAATAATCCCTTACTCACATCAGATCGTTATAATCACACAATTGAATTAATAAATAGTGCAAAATTAAAACGCTATAGTGATAGAAGTGAACAAGAAATATCATCATTAAAAACATATGACGTAATAAATGCTGGTAATCAACAGAAATTAGTAAAAAAGATTAATTCATCAGAAGTTGGTACTGTTAAATATTATGTTTCATTCGATGAATTATTTGATATTATACAAACTGTTCATACTTTAACTGGCCATCGGGGAATTAGTAATATGATGAAAGAAATTTTTAAAAAAAGTATGCAATATTACTGAAAAACAAGTTCTATTATTTATTTCTGTCTTGTCTTGCTTTTTTCTCTTCGTAGCTTGTACATTTTTTTCTTCTTTGTACACAAATAAATTTTTTTTCTCGGTAAAAGGTTAATTTTAAGTATCAGTTTCGATATGATATCGTTCAAATCACGATATTTTGACAAATTAATTTAGCTAAAGCAACTTCGATAAAAAAGTGTACAGAAGTTATAACTTCGATACGACATATATGAGTGAAGAGCGCGCCCATTGTACCGTTGGGTTTCGAAAAGAAAAATGCCTATAAGTCGAATTCTACTCAATCGATTTTCATAATTTTTTTTTGTTTTATTAGTCTAGAGATTACCATTCACTACTGAAAAAATTAAGTTTACATCTCTTTTGATTTACAAGAAATCGTAGCAACAGTGTCAAATATCTAGCTTTTAACGCCACCCACAAGAAGAAGATAATTTTTCTATATTTCGTTGGAATTTTTTTCAATAATTTTTTTAGCTAGAATTGTAGAGCTCTTTAAGCGCTTTCAAAATATGTTATCACTTTTTGCTTCACACAAAGTTCTATAAATGAAAGGCTATCGACAATGCGCGTTAAGACATTTTTCATTTTTCTGTAGAGTGAAATTAAAAGCATTGACTTTCAATTTCAAGAAATTTGATTGGAACCAATTTTATCGAATATGAAAGAGAAAGAAGGGGAAAATAATTTGACAAGTGAAAGAAGTTCGTTTCATATACTTCGTTAATACAAAATTTTTCTACAAAGCTCAAAAAAGCTATGTTCACACAATATGTTGAGCGAGATTTTAAATTTTGTTATTGCTATAACTCAATGAAAAGTAGACCATTTGTGACAAAAATTTGACCATTTTGTTTATCTCATCGAGTAGAGTAATATCCCAAAAAACCAAACAAAAATCTTTCTCCGTTCGAAAGCAAATTCAGTTTTACTAAGAAAGTGTAGAGCGAGATTTTTGTGGTAAAAAGTGTAGGGCGACGTTAAAGTCACCGAAATTTCATTGAAATAAATTTTATTTAAACAAACTTCATTGAGTATCAAGTGAAGTCCTAAAGGAAAAAAATTTTGACACGTAAAATAATTTTACTAGCAAAGTGTTTATGGGAGTAGTTTATACACTAAGTTTATTGGAAAAATGGATGTAGCATATAGAAATCGGCTGTAATATCGTGAATCTCCGTCACATCACAGGGAAGTGTTGGGAAAATATTATTTTTATATATATTGAACATAGCTCTATTAAATACGACACTTAACTTTCCTTTATCATTAAATTTATTTTTTTCGATTTTTTTCCCCAAACGATACAATTGGCGCGCTCTTCACTCGTTATGTTGTCTCACGCGAAACAAAACTCTTCGCACGAAAAAAGAACTCCAAGAAGCTTTCGAAAGAATCGCATTTTAGAATAAAAATGCTAGTTGATACATATGATAGTGAAATGGATTTCATGAAATAATCTTTTTCACAGAGTAACTACTGTTAAACCATTCACATTGAGATAAACAAAAGTAGGCAGCATCTAGTGTAGTAAGTGTTGGATATTAATTAGGTTTTTTGTAAGAAACTTTTTCAACAATAAATGAAAATATTATATTCGTTAGTAGTTAGTCGAGAAATATCATCATAAATACAAAAAAGAAAAATACAAGAAACCTTTTTCGAATCCTTGGCGAAAGAGAGGTATAAATAAGTGCAGAGTCGAGTTTCAATAAATTGAGCAGATTGATAGGTTTTGGGGCATGCATCTATTCCAAAGTAGGTGAAACATCGGTGCAAACACGTCAAATAAAAATTAAAGAAACCACTGCATATAGGTGTGTGGATGTGGGTGTGTAGCAGAGATGACCACAGGACAAGATTTTTATTTTTATCCTCTCCTGCCGCCCGCCAGGACCGACATAGCTAGCAGGACAGGAGAGAAAATCTTGTCCTGTGCTCATCTCTGGCGTGTAGGTGCAGGTGTGGATGGATGTGGATATGGAATATGAATGTTGTAACGACAGACTGGATTGAGTAGTTTACTGCCACCCTGGGTAGTGATGTTTACTTAGCTACTTCATATCTTCAGAATGTAACTGCTTCACATAAAACACACGATTACATAGGAGAGAGCAAGAGAGAGGGAGATGAACACAAGAAAAGAAAAATCAGCGATAGGTGATATCAATATCGGCGCAGTTGTGGCTACCAATGATGTGAGTATGAATGATCTGTGTTCATCAACATCAACATTCACATGCACAATCACACACGCACACGTCACAAACACCTTGATGGCTTTGCTTAAATTCATGCTATTGCACAGAGAATTGTATTCTGAATTAAACACAATCAATGAAACTCAACACAAATCATGAAACGAATCCGAGCAAGAAAAAGTTGAGTATGCTAGTAAAATTGTTCTCACATTCCATAAAAAAAAATGTGTCAATAGTTTTTTCATGTACGTCTTTTTACTTCAAATCGTCATAGTATAGATTCAGTAATTATTCAAAATGACACTTTAATTTAAGAACAGACACAAAATAAGCATACGGTAAGCGCATTCTTTTGTTTCGAAAGAATAAAAAATGATTTTCTGTAATTAATAAATTAATATGTATTTGTTCTTGTAAAATTTAGATTCTATTGCACAACATTGACAAGTGTAATATAAAAAGAGAAGGAAAATAGGCAGTCACTGTTTTTGTTTTGTCCTTGTCTAGACTGTAAATTTCTTTTCACTTTTATCAACATGCCAATACATTCGAACACTAGTACGATCAATCCAATTAAGATCAACTTTTTTCATTGGTGATGGTGTTGAACGATCAAGTCGTTGCGCAGCATGTCTTGAAACAAGATGAATTGTATTTGATGAACCAAAAAATGTATTTGATGATGTCTATATAAAAGAAAATAGGTTTACAAGAAAACAAAAAAAATAAATAAAAAAAAAATTACCTGCCAAAAGTATAATATTCCTTCATAAGCAGAATATGAAGCAAGATACTTTCCATCGGGTGAAAATTCTACGCATGTAATTACATCAGTTTTTGGATGAGCTTGAAATGGCTAAATGAAAAAAGAAATATTTTACTTTGATGACTGACATATTATGAAATTCTTACTTGATATTTTGGTGTTTTTAAATCATATAAAGCAAGAATACCAGTTTTTGTACCAACACATAATTTTGGTGATTCATGACAATAGGTTACTATTGGATATCTATAATACACAATATTTATTATGAGTAATAGAATCAATCAATGAACACAATCAATGGCTGAAGTGAATCTAATAAAAAAAAAAGCTATTTGCTCATAATTCCAGATAGATTTTTATATAGTAACAATATTTGATTTTTTTCAAATTTGTGGTCCATAAATAATTACACTGCTCGCATATGCAAAAATTTTCTTCTTTTTTCGGTTGATTAAAACATCTTTCGTTTAATCAAAAGACATCGGTTGTAACTCTTTACAAAACCACATATGTTAATATCCCAAATTTTTATAGATATATTTTTAAAAAAGATGAAAAGTAAACGTATAAAAATAAATATGAAATTAGTGATGAATCAAATAAAGTTTATCGTGATCTAGGTTCGCACTCGTTAGCCCAATGAAAAATGTTGGACAAATCATTTTCGTCGATTCATAGCGAGAAATCATTAATCACCAAATCTGTCTGATTTAAATTCTTTAGATAATACGTTATAAGATGAATTAACTGAAACTATGGATCGGAATCTCATGGCAACAAATATAATATTGATAGAGAAAATAAAATAAAAAAAAAAGCAACAACAGCACATGGATTAAATGAAGCATATCAAATTGTGCAGAATTTCAAGCGCTATCTTTTGATTAAAAAACGACTGTTCAATCAAGCAAAAAATATAGAAGACCTATTTCGCATTACCATCGGTAGAATGATTGTCAAAGGATAGCCAACTATTCAAGGATCAGACTGCCACCCATTGATTGCTGGTATACCGATGGTTTGTTTTGTTCGGTTCGTATCACATAGGGAAATTTTGAAAATACTAAGAGTGCAATAATTTGTCAGTCACTCGTTGGCAATCAATGTGAGTCGCCTTTATATTCTCTTTTAGGCTTAAAAGTTTTGCATAGAACAATAGTCATATTCTGCATTTTCCTCGCACTATGAAAAGTCTTGCGAATCAAAATTCTTAGATTATTTTTCATACCGTAATAATAATCCAAATGTTTCTGATACAGCTTGAACACCTTTATGTCGAAGAGCACTTAAATCAATACAATTCAAAGTAATATCGGTAACCTATAAGTAGAAAAAAAAAAAAAAAGAAATCCATCCATTTGTTCTAATCTACTTCAAGAATTAATTCTGCAACATCATGTGGACATTTTTCAATAAGAATTCTAATAAGACGAAGTATTTCAGTTTTTTGTTCATTTTTAATTGTTATTGACGTTTGTGATGGTGTTGCTGTACGTGCTGTTGTTGATGATGTTGTTCCAGATTGTGCAAGAACATATTTAGCAATTTCACGTGCAAGTGTTATTATAACTACATTTGAACGAGATGTTGCAATTAAATTAAGAGCTGTTCGTGCTGTTAAACAAGTATCAGTTTTTGGTGTTAATATTCCACTAAGTACACTAAAAAGAAAATTATATTTCTTTTTCAATACAAAAATAGACAAAAAAAATAATAAAATTAGAAATTGGGTATCGAAACAAAACAAGACAACATTAAAAAAAGCATGCATATTGTTTCAACCAACACACCTTGTTGCATGTCGTTGAATTGTTAGATCATATTCTCTAGAGGAAAACAAAGCAAGCAATCCCAACACCCTCGATATTAATACTACCTGCTCGTATAGACATTAGGTCGCCTGAAATCATCGTTCTCACTCAAAGACTCATTATCAGAGTATAATATACTTACTTGCTTGTTACTGTTGAACTATCACTAATAGCACATAAATCAAGTAATGTTAATAGTACTTGTCCAATATCTAAGTATGGTTCCCATATAGTATAACCACGACCAATAAGATCAATTGCTGTTCGACGAATAACACTGTGCAATGGAATATGATCAAAATTTGATGGAGATAGAAGACTTGTTAAAATACGACCTAAGATCAATAAAAGTTGGATCAATGGAGATTTTTGTAACGCATAATGGAGAATGAAATATTGGAATCGAATAAACTCTCTTTACCTATATCATGTGAGTAATAGTCAGCAGATACTTGCAGTCTGTCTAAAGAAGTAGAATAGTCTGACATGTATCTGATGATATTTGTTGCTCGTCTAATTTCGAAATTCCAATCCTGGTTCTGATCTATAAAAGCGATTACCCACATCAATCGTTTCCTTTAAATCTCTTTTTTTTTCATTACTTTCTTCTCATAATATATCTGTTCGTTAGCCTCAAAATAATTTAGAAAGAATAAACTACAGAGTGGGTCGTTGTTTTTATTTTGGCCTAACTAAGTCCTGGTTTGAATTTATTGATGCTATATTCAAAATGCGAATAAAATATTCTGTATCATTTTGCATAGTCTCTTACTCAATTTCAAAATCATTTCTGGACTATCAACTGTAAATCCTTTAATTGCGACAGATGATTGTTTTGTTTGTTCAACTTCTTGTCCATATCGTGCACCAACAATACCAATAAGAACAATCGATAGTAATTGCTGTGCTTTATATTGTTCTTTAGCCGTGGTTGTTGTTGTTTCATTATTGTCTTAAAAAAGAACAAATAAAATAAATAATTTTTTTTTGTTTTCGGAATTTCCTACAATTTGAATCATCAAGAAATATATCTCGAATATCTTGATCATATAAAGCGCCATCAGTCTCTTTATTATACGATTGATTAAATAAATTAGACCATTTAGAAATAAATATATGCCATGCATCATTATTATTATGTAAATGATCAAGTTCTTTTTCTAATAATTTTCTAGCAGCATCACGTAGCTTTTTAGAAAAGAAAACAATAATAGAAATAAGATAAATGAATAAATTTCGACATTTACTTCTAAACATAAATCTTGCCAATGTGAACATAGGATTTCAATTGATAATGATTGAAATACTTTTGTTTGACATTGTTCAAGCATATCTGAACAGTAAAATTGTAATAATTTACTCCAACTCTCTCGTTGTGACAACTAAATGTTATTTTATATTTAAGAAAAAATAAATAAATAAATAAATAAAAACTATTTCTTTATTTACAAGTGCTTGTTCATCTTGATCACTTGGTCTAAACGAAATGAATATGATAAAATTTCAATAAATATATAAACTTACATATTATTAATCCAACGATCACAATTCATTAAAATATAGACCATAGTTACTGAACTTAATAAATGTTCGGTATTAAGAATTGTAGAATATTTCCATCGCCATTGATGTACATAACTTTCAATTCGTTCTTGTTTTCTAAAATAATTATTTGAATAAACTTTAAGTTTTTATATTTATTCAATCGGAAGGAAGCCACTCTTTTAAAAATCGGTTTGTCTACAAAAATTCATTGTTAGTATAGGTGTAAGCAACTACATCGATCAGCGTCGCCTGAAACTTTTCGATGAGTTTTAAAGAACTTCTTAATTTTAAAAAATTTTAAAAAATCAAAAAAAGGAAACGACAGTAGAAACCTAATTGACAAGAAACCGAACGGTAACATCTCCTAAAATTGATTTCGGACATCGGTTATCTGTAAAAATAAAAATCTATTGTTTTTCACGGCGGTAGCGACTCAGTCGATTAGCTGACACATCTAGTTGTTAGTACACAGACATGGACAAGATGGTCCTGGTCATGGAACCAAGAACGAATGTTTTCGCTCATGTATATTAATGTATCAAGAACTAAGTGTTGTACCATTTGGAGTTATAAATCGCCCTTCTAGATTAATAAATTCGTCACGTGACATCTTAGTCTTAAATTGCTCACACAACATTTGATCTTATGGTGAACTTTTTTAGACGTATAAAATTACACAAAGTGCATATTATGATAATGTTTTGTAAAATGAACAACAAATATAAAATATTGCATTTTAATAAAGAAAAAGTTACTTTGATTTATTAAAAATGGAAGTGAATTTTAGTTAATATTCAGATTAGTTTTTTAAAATACGTACTGTTTTAAGGTTTCATTAGCATCTGTTTCCATTCCAGCAAATGAAATAAGTGTATTTGGAATTGCTAAAAATGTATCAGGCATAGTATCATTCAAATATTGTTGCCACGTAGGTAAAACAATAGTTAAATGTTCATTTTTACTTAATATACCATAGGATAAAAATCGATTAACACGATTAAGACGAAGACGTTCTTGACAAATTCTATCAACGTTTTTATCAAATGACCATGGATGAAGTAATGAAACAAGTAAATTTGATAAGCTTGATAATGATGTTGATGTTTGATCGAATTGTGTATGAGTATCTTTATTTGTTAGTTCAATTTGTTCTAATAAACATGATTAAAATTAAAAGAAGAAGAAGAAAGAAAATTTGTTTAATAAGTAGCAAAAAAGCCAAGTGAGTATTACTAGGTTTTTGAGCGTGTTGTTTTTCAAGATCGAATACAATGATTTGACCTAGCATAAGCATACAAATAAATTAGATTAAATATCAAATAAGCAGAGCAAACATTTTAAAATTTATTTATATTTATTACAAAGCAATTTAACTTACTAATCAGTTGAAGTAAATCGAAAAGAATAAGTATTGCTAGATCATCGTCAATATTAGTATGAAATTGTTGAACTATAATTGGTAAACGATATTCTGTATGTTTAAACGATGATGTACCCATTAAATCATGACGTGGAGTTCCTTAATAATACAAAACAAAACTCACATTGAGATTATTATTGTGTAGAAAATTGATTTTATCATTGAAGAAATATTTATAAAAAAAAAAAGCAATTTGATTTCTTATAATAATTAGAAAGAAGAAAGTTTACTTTTATTCTAATTTATGATTTACATCAAGACAATGCTATGTCACATTTGATCGTGATGTTGTGAATTCGTTTCAAGTACTTCGAAATACCACAGTTATTTTTTCCGTCCTTTTTAGTAGATACAAAAGAAACCTGACCCTACTCTTGTTAAGATCTGCCCCTGTGCAGAGTGTCAAGTCGAAATTCCAAAATCAATTTTTCTGTAACTACATCATCTACTTTAAAAAATATCGTAAAAGTGCAATATCTATTCAAAAACGATCCATCAGTTGAAGAACTTCTCTCGTAAGATGACAAAAAACAATGAAGCGACAGATTTGTCACAAATATTACCATGAAAATCAGGTTCTCTCAATAACTCTAAAAAAATAGCAAAAATTTTATGAAGAAAACAGTTGATTTTCCTTCGTAGAGTTGTATCGAAACAATGAAATCAGCTGGTCTCCCCTGTTTTCTTGAGAATAACCGTCATTTGATTTATGATTTCAAGTATTTTACACACAGTTTCTTATGAAAACGAATGATTGTTCTAATTTTATCATTGTGTGTTTCATACCGAATCTTCTATTTAATTTTCGTAGTTGATCACTATCTTTTCTTTTTCCAGTTGATCTTATTTGAAGATAATGTGAAGATACCATTGCTGTTGATAATGGATCATTTTGTAGATCATTATTTGCACTAAGTATTCTTGGATCATTATACCATTCAAATAATTCTTCCGCTAATATACCATGTTCAACACGATCAAGATTTCCTGTTTCAATTTGCCAAATAAATAAACTTCCATCCGAACATTTTATAAGTAAAAAATCATCATTTATTCTCCAACGAAGTCCAACAACAGGATATGATTGTCGATTAGCTAATAAAATTAATTTACGTTCTTTTAAACTAATTAACGAAACACTGTGGTCACTAGCTATTGCACATATACAATATTGTACTTTAACCTAGAATAAATTAAAATTAAAATGAATTTATTTCAAAAAAGAATAAAGAAGTTTTCTGTACATTAAGCATCGGTGGTGGAATGTGAAACATAAGAATTGTACCGGAATGTACAGTAAACATATGTAATTGTGTATTTGTTGCTAAATCCCATAAACGTATTGAATGATCAATACTACCACTAACTAAATGTTGAATATCATAACGTGAATATTCACTATGTGGATGAATTAAACATGTTATTGTTTGATTATGACCGATAAGTGTTTGAATATCTAAAAAGAAATCAGTTTTTCTTCCTCTAATTAGAAATAAATGCAAAAAATAAAAAATACCAAAATTTTCTTTATGTTGATTATTATTTAAAAAAAGACTTGCAATAAGTTTTAATGCTGGTATTATATAAATTTGTCCATTATCAGTACCAAATGCAAGACGATCCATCGTTATTAAATGACATGATGCTGTTAATTTATTTATTTTATTTGGTAATATCTAAACAGATATTTATATTTAAATTAAAATTAAAATAAATTTAATAATAATATATACATCATTTAAAATTTTTCTTATAGTACGAATATTGGTTAATGCATGTGACCAAATATCGTTATAAGATATTGAACATGTTGGAAGAATATCTAGTGAACGAAGATAAATTTTTTTATGACAATAAGACAAATGAATGATAAGATTTTACCCGTATCTGTTGAAAAATGTTTTAGATTTATATGCCAAACAGAAATTTCACCTGAAGAATCAGCTCGATAAACTTGACATTGTTTTGATTTAGTATGACAAGAAAATATTGGTGTTTGAGCAAGTTTCTAAATTAATAAATTTATATTTTTCTCCTAGCTCAGAAGAACAAATTAGCAGTGTCTCGAGCCGGAAGTCGGTGGAAAGCTGTCCCTTTCAGTCTTGAAAGTTTTTCATTTTTCGCTCATGAAGTCTCATAAAAGCGTTCAACATCATACGGTGAAATGCAAGAATATTGAATGAACAACAATGATCCGTGCAACTTGTAATGTAGTTTCAAGCAGAAGTTTGGACGGAAAATGCAACCATATTCTGTTAGAAGTCGATCTCATGCTGCTATTCAGTAATTTTTCTTATGACCTTTGTAAAAACGTCTTTTTCGTTATTCGAGTTTCTTCTCAGAAACGATGTTCCTCATTATATACTTTCTATTAGTGATTTTTTAAATTGTATAAAGGTCAAGACTATTCTCTACAAAGTTAGCTGAGAACTGAGAGTTTCGTAGCTATCAATCAGAAACGACCGAGTTCACTTTGTAAATCTGGAGATCAAGGAATTGCAAACACATCATTGTATCTTCTACAGAAAACTCAGAATGTGGATACCCTTTGCTCTTTCTATTCATATACTAAAAATAAATGTTATCTCTTTCATTGACGTTTTATTACGCATCGAAAGCTGCTCAAACTTTTTTTTCAGGCCTTCCAAAGATTTGCTCGTAACTCGTGACGTATGATTCCAACAAAAATTCAGAAAGTAAATATTTTTCTTCTAGTAGAACAATTCCTTATATGAAATTAAAATCTTCTTAATTTTATCAAATAAAAATACAATACTTACGAACTCATTTCCAACGCTTAATCTGCATAACCATTGTGGTACTTGCATATCAGTTTTATTATGTTGTGAACGAAATTTTGGATTCATAAATGTTGCACTAAAAAATTAGACATAAAAAAACTTAAAACTCGTCATTTAAATTACTTTTCAGGAAGACGAAAAATATGTCCATAACCACGAGCAGAAAAAAGTAAAACTAAATCTGGTGTTGGAAAATATCCATTTATCCAATGTTCATTCTTAACAATATCTTTTTCATCCATTACATATGAACATAATTCTGTGAAATCAATTCCATCAAATATCTTAAATAATCATTAGTCTTTATTGAACTCAACAATAAAAAAACTGTCACTTACTTGCCAACCTTGACCATGAACAATAAGCATCATTCTTTGACATTCTTCACAAGGTACAATAATTGATCCAAATTGTGTACGAATTTCTTTACTTTCATGTTCTTTAAGATCTATTGGTATAATATTATTATTATTTCCTATACTTGTACCTTCAATAGCTGTCTGAAAAATTTTATTAATATTTACAAATTCAATTTTATAAAAATATTTATTCGTACATTTGACGTAGCTGTACGAGGATCAAATGCCCATAATTTAACACAACCACTATCAAGTAATCCAATGACAATAATAACATCTATGAAAATAACTAAATATTTATTTTCTTCAATTTATCTTAAATAAACCTAGAGCATTTGCTTTTTGAAAAACAAAAAATGTTGATATCCAATCTGCATTAACATTTGATGGTGTTAGAGTATATTTAATTTCAAGTGTACGCATATCATAAATAAGTATTTCGGAATAACAACCACAACATATAAGAAAATTTTCATTTGTTAATTGATAATTAAAACACTAGAAAAAGAAAAACTAAAGAATATATATAAACATTAAAATTTTACTTACTTGAACAGAACGATGTTTAAGATTAGTTCGTATATGTTCAATACAATGACCATCTTCATTATTCCATAATTTAATTTCACTTTAAAATCAAAATATAATCAATAAAAACAAAATATAATCAATAAAAACAAAATATTCTTCATCGCATACCCATCATTATCTGAAATACTAACAAATTGTTCGAGTTGATGTGTTGATATTGAACCAACAATAAATGAAACTTGATTTGTGTGACCAATTAACATTAATCTTGGAATAATCTAAATGAAAAAATATCAATAAGAAGAAAAACAAGAACTTTAATTTACTTTTTGATGATCAGATAAAATTTTCCAGCAAACGACAAAACCATCATTTGTGCCTGTTATAAGATCTTCACTTGCAAAATTTATAAATAATGACGATACGGATAATGATGGAGGACTTTCAGGCCATAATGCAAATGGTAATAGTACTCGCGAACTATAAGCCATGCTATCTAATTATACAAAGTTTCTATCAAAAAACAGTAAACTATCATTCTGTAAAAAGAAAAAAAAAACAAATTAACATGATTCATCTCGAAATAGGATTCGATATCTATAATATCAAATGATGAAAAGGAGGCATTTCATTCGATCATTTTAATCCATTCAGAAATCATCGCTTAGTTACGTACATACTAATAAGAAAAAGAGAACAATAAATTTTTCTGTTATTTATCCAAAAAAAAAAATTGTTTTACGATTGCATATTGAACGAACAAATAACAGAAATTGATATTTTGTTTATTCTAGTATTAACAATTATGCCCATTCTGGAAACTTGTTGAATAATTGTCAGATTCCAATCATTTATTGCGAGCATGATTTCTTTCTGAGCATCTGTATGGTCATATCGTTATACAACATCATTTCTTACATGTTGTTTTACTTATATGTATTTATACCACTGGGAATTTATTCACAACGTATGTAAAAAAAAAACATGTTCTATTTTTAGAAAATCAATTTTTTCATAAATCAAATATCAAAATAAAAATTGACCAAAACTATTTATTATATAAAATTGTATCCTGAATATCTTTTAATGAACAAAAATATCATAGATGACGTTTTCTACGCATGAAAAAACAATGTTAACAGTGAAGTATATTTATTTAAAAGTTTCAAAACATGTCTTTTATTAAGACATGTTTCTTATCAACGACATATCAATAGGCAGTATTTTTACAGGCAGGTGTACTAGGCATAAGTATAAATGTGCAGAACACCTGCTGTTTGAGTCATACACGATATTTCACACATTACGTAAAAAATAAAGTGTACATAGTAAACTTTGCTAAGTAAAATAATATATTGTTTCGAAAAAAGTAGATGAATTTTTAAGTGGAAAAAAAGTAAATGTAATTTTTTCTATTAATTTATAATGTTTTACTGTTTTTTTTCTTCTATCCACCAATCGGTTTTTGATTACATCAGGAAAAACAACCAAAACAATGTTTTTTGCTTATCATCTTTTTTTATTATTAATAGGTAGTGTTTATCACACGAAAAAAATAGAATTTTTCTTCCTGTTTTTTCTTAAATACACAGCTTTAAAAACTTCGTTATCGTACGTTTTCATACCCGCTGTTTATGATTAAGAAAAGCATTGGCATACACTTTGCTAGTACAAACAAAGTGTAAAAGAACACTTTGTTGAAGGCTTCTATTAGAAATACCATAGCAAGGTATGTCGAAATCGGTTCATAATAACACAATCGTACATGCTCTATATAATGATGGAGTAAACCATTTGCTATGCAGCTGTTTAGCATTCTTGTTGTGATGCATTAGATTCATAAAAATTTATAGAAATTTGCTTGCTTGACTTTCATAAAATCAATGTAGGTCAATAGAAATTGAGAAAAACTAGCTAGAAAGTTATTCAGTTCATCACTTTGTTCTTTTCATACAAAAGTTCCTTCGTATGGTCTATTGCGGAATAATTATTATTGTCCTGCAAGACTTCTTGAGGTATTTACTTCTTTATGACGTTCTTATCTGACAACTAGCAATGAGAAATGAATAAATATCCTTTGTGTTCTCCGCTTCTACGCCTTATTTACAAAAGGAAAAAAAAATGTTATATAAACATTGCTACTCTTTACTCGTTGATTTTTTTAAATAACCATATATAAAATAAAAACAGGAAATTATTCTGTAAGAGATTTATAATAAAAAAATTTCAAATAATTAGTCTGTTATTGAATCAATGATCTATACAATATTTTAATACTTTCAACTATATTCATTAAATGAAAATCAATCGTAAAATTGTTGGATTTCTATATCTTAACTATTGATTATAATTGGAATGAAGAATTTAAACTTAAAGAAATATTTTATTATTTTAGATATGTTCAATATTTTTTCCTATTATTTATTTAATAAAAAATTCTTTAAATTAACTTAATAAAATCAAACAAACAAAGAAGAAATAAAGCAAAAAAAACTTAATCGAAAAGAACACCGATTAGAAACCTTAATTTCTAGATGTTCTTCAGTAATCGAACATTAACATCAGTGAAATTATTCTATTACTCATTTTATTCTCATTTTATTCATTATTGTAATCTGTACCATGCCTACAACAAGTCTTGTTGACACAAATAACACCGATGAACAGCAACAACAACAATTAATTTCAAATCGTTCTTCTTATATTCATTTATTAGCAGGAGGGTAGAAAAAAGATAAATATTGATTTTTATTTTATTCATTAAAATTGTTCTTTTTTTAAGACTTGCTGGCACATTTGGTGCAGTCCTAACATGCCCATTAGAAGTAATTAAAACGCGTTATCAATCATCGAAGAATTCCGTTTCGAAAGAATATAATCATCTTAATTTACGTTCATCTATGAGTAATACTGTGACTTATAGTATTCGTCGTCCAATGCCATCACCAAATAAACGACCAAGTATCATAGCTTCGTTTCGGTATGAATTTTTACTTAAGAAAGATTTTCTTTTTATATTTTGAAATTTATGGCTCTTTTTTAAAAGATATATTCTAAAATATGAAGGTATTCCAGGACTTTTCAAAGGCTTAGTACCAAATTTAATTGGTGTGGCACCATCTCGGTAAGCATAAAAATCATTTTATTTATTATGAGATATGTTAGTATTTATAGGGCAATTTACTTTTTTGCTTATGCTAATACTAAAACATTTCTAGTCGAAGAAATGGAACGAGAAACACCATTGGTACACGTTACATCAGCAGCTGCTGCAGGTAGGATTTTATAAAACAAAAACTTCGAATCTGTGAACATGAGTAGACTCTGATGAAGAAGAAATATTTGAATTATATTGTCTCAAATATTGAGAATAGAAAATTTGCATGTAAATTGAAATGATAATTTTGAAAGATACAATAGAAAAAAAACCATCAATTAACTGATTTCTGCAAGGAAAAGCTACATTTGTGTTTAATCTTCAATAAGGGCAATGATGTTTTTGATGTTTATCGATTAGTTACCTTGCATTCAAAGAGAGGCACATATACTTTGCAGCCATTAGATTCGATTTATGTTAGATAACGAATAGTAGAACTGGCTATTTTAAAAACAAACGGATACTACTCAAAAAGATCTCAAATTTTGCAAGAAAAAAAAATACAGAATTGAACTTGATGAGCAACAGATTAGATCGAAATCCAAAAAAGAAAAACACGAAATCGAATTAAAGAAATTTCTTCATGTGAAAATATCAATAAAACGTCTTGTGACAGTTCTGATAGATAACATCATATTTGCCCTATTTTTTTTCTTACGATTCTATTTTTGTCATATGTGGCTATTAATGTCAGAGTACATATTGAAGTGGGTCTTTAATACGAATGTTTTTTATGTCATAGACCCAATACATTTATCTTTTCTATCTAAAATCTCAATTATTTATAAAGTTTTGCATTTCAAAGAAAATTTTGTTTTTATCTTAAAGGTATTGCTATGTCTACATGTACTAATCCGTTATGGTTTGTTAAAACTCGACTTCAACTTGATCAAGGGTAAGTGTAAAGAATTGCTTTTATGATTTAAAAATAAGAAATATTATTCGAATTATTACAGGTTATTAATTCTATATAAAAGAAAATATTCTTTTGAATATTTTTATATGAAGATTCATAAACTTGTGTCGAAAGATATATGTCAACACATAGGGCTCCCTGGATATCATTTATATAAGAATCTAATAATATAATATGTAAGATGGAGAAAAATATTCAAGCTTCATAGTGTTTGTTCTAAGAGAAAATCTTAAGACTTTTTTCGTGATTATCAAACAATGTTGAGTTGAAAATACTAAAATTTAGTAGAAAGTTAATTGTTCTTTTTTTTATTTTTTCATTACTCATACATAGTTTTTTTTTCATGTAATATATATTCATATATAATCTTCAATAAGCACAATAGAATTTTTGAAAAAAAGGAATTAGATCACTTGCTTGGTAAAGCTATTTAATTAGAGTATAAATAAACATAAATACAATAAACTAATTGTATTTTTAATCTTTGAGACATCTTCGTGCTATGGATGTTGTTCGAAATATTTATCGTCAAAGTGGTTTTCGAGGCTTCTACAAAGGTATATTCCTAATTGAAGCTAAACAAATATTGAATTTTCTGTTATAAATATAAAAAAAACAGGCATATCTGCATCATATATTGGTGTATCGGAAACAATAGTTCATTTTGTTATATATGAACAAATAAAAGCTCAATTACAATTGATGCAAGCAAATCAAAATCATTCACCTGATGATCCTGATTTATTTGATTTTTTGTCATATTTGGGTGCTGCTGCATGTTCAAAATCCTGTGCAAGTACGTTATGTTATCCTCATGAAGTTATTCGAACACGTTTAAGAGAAGAAGGTACTAAATATCGAACGCTTATTCAGACAATACGAACAGTTATACATGAAGAAAGTCTTTCTGGTCTTTATCGAGGTTTATTAACACATCTTATACGACAAATTCCTGTAAGACTAATTTTTTTTTTCATTTTTGAAACTTATTTATTTATTTATACGAATTATTTTCAGAATACAGCTATTATGATGAGTACATATGAAATCGTTGTTGCTTTATTTTCAACAAATACGACTGTATCATCATCAACAACTGAAGTAACAACTATACAAACAAAAAAAGTTAGATTAAATCAAGTTGATTCAGAAGCAAATGCGTTGAAGGAAGCTGAAGCATAAAATATGTTTTTTTTTCTTTTTATCTTCTTTGTATATCTATAGATTAGTAGTTTAATAAAAAAAAGAACTTTCGGTGATTTTTCTTGTTATTGTGTCATTTATTATTTTTTTATACTGTTCTTTTCACCGGTGCATTAACATCATATTTTTCTTTCGTCTTTTTCCTTTAACAACTGTACAGTATACATACATATATACATTTCTTGTTTGATTGTGAAACTGGTGCTCGTTTTCATACGTTTTCCATCTGTATTCTTTTTTCGCCAGTCTTTATACATATAAGTATACGTTAAAATCTATTGCTGTCAAAGACGGTTGTAGTTATTCTCGTTTTTCTTTATTTCTATTCCTCATTGTGGTTCAACAGTGTAGAATATAGAAATGTCTTTGCCACGTGTGAAACTCCGGTTGAAGATAAGAACATTGTTAAATGTTTTTTTTTTATTCTTCAACTGCATATATTGATATATATTTCACAAAATGCATATGATCAACCAAGAAAAAAATCCATATTTGAAAATGATTATATACTAACAACGACAAAGTACTGAGGAATTGTGTTTTCCGAGGGAAACTTCTATAGATGGTCAACTGCAAACATAATATAAGACTTTTAGAAGCCTTTTTCGTCTGTAGAGTTTTATGGAACCCTTTGCGATGATTGTTTTGATAAAAAATATATTTAAATTTACTCAATAAATCATGATACTAGTGTCAAAATACTCGAAAATGTCAACTATCGCTCAGCAGCAGACTGAAATAGCCGAAGTTTTTCAGAATTATCGTCCTAGCATCATAATTTACTCTGTAAATTTAAATATTTTCTTTACCACAATGATTAAAACAACGAGTCCTACAAAGTTCTACTAACAAGAAAAACTTCTGAAAACCTTATGTTTCTTACGTTTGATCATCCATGAAATTACTCATCAAAAATTCGATTCACAAGTCTTTTGTCGCTGGTTGATAGCAAAAAATAAATGCAGTAAATACTTCCAAATAGGAATTTTGCTTTTGTTCCAATGGGAATACGAGAAAATTGTTTTTAATAAAATTTAAATAACGAGAGAAGTTTCCCAAATGATACCCATTTCAATTAAAAAAGAAGCAGACTGATTTTTAACAACTTCTGATAGAAACAAAATAGAAAGCTGCAGCTTCCATCTTTTGAAAAAACAGATAAAATTACAACGAATGGTGTATGACAAGGTTTTTTGACCGTAGGTTTTCTCAGGATTTTAAATTGAGCTTTTTGAAAATCAACGTACTCTGTTCCGACACATTTTATAAATTTAATTAAAAAATTTCAGAAAAACATCTTAGGAGAACCTATAATATATGCTTCGATATGGCTTTATCTTCTCTTTCCAATGGTGAAAGTGGCAGCGCTTTGTCTTGTTTCCATCAAAAGTTACTCAAAAAAAATCCAGCCATTTGTTTTTTGAAATCAGCATTAATTCTAAATATTAGGATCCTCGAATGCTCCTACCAGGCAACAGATCCAACTGTTGAACGTAATATTGAAGATTTATGACCGTTTCAATAATTTTTTCAATAAGAACAAGAAACTTGCGAAAAACCCATAATAATTACTTTTTGATCTGAAATTTTGCCTGCGAGCAGATTCAATTGTTATTGGGTAACCCTAAAAGTTTCAGTGAAAACTAACAAATCTTTTTTTCGAAATATTGAATATTCAAGTAGATTCGACTACTGTGTCCTGTTGTGATAAACAGCTGTTTTATGGGAAATGAATATCTTAAGAAAGACATGCTTGTTTTCGTTGAAAATTTCAGGATCACTTATCATCATCAAGTCTATCTATAGAAAAAGTTTCAGATCGAAATTCTTTACTCTATATTTTCCGAAGGTATTTGGTTCTCAGTAAAAGTTTCATTTATAAGTCATGAACACATATCCTTTTAAGCTTTTTCTACTCTCAAAGGGAACTACTACTCGTAGTCCTAATATGAAGTCAGACAGCATCCGAGAGCGGGATAATTTTGTGTCATATGGTAAGGATACATAGTATAAGAACCAAAGGACTAATTATGCAAAAGTATCCTTTTAATATTATTTTTGTTGCAGATAATAGAAAGATGAAGAAATTATGTATTTTAGGTATTCAATTACTTAGTTACGGTCAATTTACTATTTCGTTTTGAAAATCTGTATTCATTGTATCAATTTTTAATATCTTAGAAAATTAAGAAACATGCGGTTATATCTTAAGACTGCTCCCCTTCACATCCAAAAAATTGGTTTTTCTAAAAAGAACAGTCACTTCTTGAAATAAACATATAGACATAATCTCTGAAGATTTCTCGTTTTAAAACTCATAAAAACAACTTTCAAGTTCAAAAGGTTTCTTTAAAATTCATGATGAGCTTCCTTATTCCGAGATGAAGTGTAGTTAGAAGGTCACTGGATAGGACTTAAAATGAATTTCTAATTAGTACATAATATGGTCATATTTAATGCTGACGTCAGAAAGGTCTTCAGGTAAATATATAAAAATAAATATTCGTACGTTTTTTAGACACAATTCGTTGTAGTAAGGGTGTGGGTTTATTTTTATTCGATAGATAATTGTTCTCTTTCTAATAAGGAAAAAGAATTTTGTATTTGCCTCTCAATATTAAAACAATCGTGGTTTTTTTTCTGGCTTATAGTCTTCAGAGTTCAAAAAATGATATACAATTAAAATTTTAAAAACTTATTTTCTTGTTCGAAGCAATAAGGAGTTCTCTTTTACTTAAACCTCATTGAAAAAACATTCGCGCTGGTAAAAGCCCTATCTTGTACGCTGGATCCTAAAAATTTCCTGAATGGTAAGGTTCAGAGCCACAAAAATTTCATGAAATACCATGTATTGTATCGAAAATTGATTTTGGACGGAGGTGGGCGGTTGTTGTTGATTCAAGTTGATATTAACTCTATCTTAGTCATTCTATAATAATATATGCAAACATACATGACATTATATATTTACTAATACTTTATCGACACTATCAATGCTATTTATTCTTTCAATAAGTAATATTTAAATTCGTATTACATCTATGACATGGGTATAGATCACTCAGTACACTTTTTTTTTTGTCCTGTAACTTACCTATGACGTTGTTATTTATTCTGTTCCTTCAATTATGATATTTTGTGCTAAATATGATGACGTTATTATTAGTTTGTGTAAGTACATGACAAAAAAATCACAAACAAATGTCAGATGACTATTTGTAATTAATATCCGAAACTTCCTACTTTATAGCTTAGCATTTGAAATTTAATGTTGAAGTGTCTGCAGAAAAAGTATTTCCATGTATATTTTATCTGTTAATACATAGTAGAGTAATTGGGAATTGAATTTGAACTTGTCAAAAGGAGCATGGTTGTTATGATGTAAACTTTAGAAATATCTAAGGACTGTTATGATTTAGGTATTCGAAATAAGCGCAGTAATCTGCATACAATCATGTATCTTTCTATGGAAAAGAAATTGGTGTGTCACTGGAATGACTTGCTTTATAAACTATGTTAATTCATTTTTTCATCGAAACCATAGATCTTACCTAGGAACAAATGTAGTATGTTTGAAGAGAAAATAAAATATGTAATTGAATATTTAAGAAATGTTTTCATGTTCTTCGTTGTTGATCAAGATTTTTCTCGCTTTTTATGTACAGTTTAAATACAACTGTAAAAATTAAATATGATCTTTCAAAATTATAATTGCATACATTCGTTTCGAAGAATACAACAGGATTCATAAAATGAATGAATAGTAACTATTATTCGAATTTGATGAAAAGTTATTTATACAGAGTGCTTAAAAGATCTCGATCTAGTTTTATTCAATAGCAACAAAAAAGAGTTGCTGTATTTGTATCGGTATTTGTACATAATCCATACAAACCCGTCTCCATAGATATTATAATTCCTACTTTATATTAACTATATGTGTGGAAATAGAACAACACGTATGAAAACATCTTCTATTTATTGATTGAAAATTGGTAAATTGAGCAATGTTTTGTTTTCTAAAAAGCTAATGGCCGTTTAATATCTCTTAATTTATAACTGCAGTTTACAACTATAATATATTATCACGGACCGTTTCTGGATCGATCCCACCCAGATATGTGCGCGACCAAGTTTTTCGAGCATTGATCTTGACGTAGGGAAAAATATTCCAGAATTTATTTGTTTCAAATCTAAAATACTTCTTCAATATTTATTTTTTCGATGTATGTAGTCGAGGACTAACACTTTTTTGAGTCATCTGGTTTGCATTATGATCTAATTCATATAATTTATACGATAATTTGCTTGAAAACCATAGAGTATTTTACTATCAACTTAAGTTCCGGCCAGGCAATTTGTTTTCTTGTCACCTCGATCCCGGTAATGTTTTATTTTGTGATCTCACACATATTTAGTCTCAGCCCCCATTTTGACCCCATTTGATTGTTTCTCAATGCGGTCCTAATATTATCAATTACAATGCTTCATAATAATAAAAAATATAGAAAAGAATAGCTGACATAATGAAGAATAATCAGATAAATACATAAGTCATCAACACTTATAATGCACAAACGCATTATATATACAATGAAAAAAAGTTAAGCTGTTTTGTTTTGTATTTCTTAAGGAAATTCATTTTGTCGTATTTTTTTTGTCGTATTGAATTTCTAACTATGAACTTTGGTAGTTAATTATAAATGCAATACGATGTCTAATTGGGAATTCCATGTTAGCTGTTCTTCGTATTCAATATGTATATCTTAATAATGATCGTTGATATACCATTTGACTTTAGTCGAATTACTATATTGATTCTTTTTAACCAATGATTATTCGAGAATGAAGTGTTAAATTGACTAATCATTACAATAAGTGAAAGACTTATCATCTTAATATAATTTGATGCATCATATGAACGAACTGGGAGGAGACTGAATTCGAGGTAAACTCTTCCGTCACGCATTATAGTTTTTAAATATGTGCATCAATTTAAAGACAAACAACTAACCGTTTTGTTTTCAGATATGAACGACATACAATTAAATCCATGCTAACGAATGTAACATACATATGAAATATACTTAAATCATATGCAATTCATTATAGATGTGAAATACGATTAGTATCTTTTAATCATTTTATGTCGACCATATATTCAATATGTTGCTGTTATTCATATCTTATATTATCATGAATGTATGATTATTCATCTTTTCAAATGATGACTTCTTTTAGAAGCAGTATTGAGTGACGATGTGTTTCTTATCATAAACTGTCACTATACTGTCATAAATATCAGATAAAGTATAGCCTTTGCGAAGAAGAAATTTTATCAGTGAATGACGCTCGAATTTTCTAATTATCTATTTGTTTATATCAAGCATTATAAAATGTATTGCTCTATATTCATACAAAATTTAAATCAGCACCGCTTATGATATCCATGGATAGAAGACTATAAAAACTATACATTAGATAACAATACTAAACAAAAGTATTTCGTAATGTTTAAGACAGAAGACGTCTAAAAACTTTGTAAACCCAATACTTATATCATCAGATATTTCTTTAATTACACTTTCATTTAATTATATTAGAAAACAGAAAAAACATGATTTAATCGTGAAGGTTTTTTATTCACATAGTCATTGTTACAATTCATGAAAAATTTTCATTATGATAGATATTATTGTCTGCTGATTTTAATAAATTCAATATAGATTTATTCCTCATCAAAATTAAAATATAATGATTTTATATATGAATTTAATTTAATTGCGTCATTATTTTAACGAATTCTTCATAACGAATTTTTCCATCACAATAAATATCAGCATCATGCATCATCTCTTCTGCTTCTTCCATTGACAATTTTTCACCAAGATGTGTCATTATATGCATGAGTTCTTCTTTAGTTATAAAACCTTATTAGAAAAAAAAAAACAAACAAACATCATATGATATAATCGGAGTCACAAGAAATGTATATTTTCTTATCATGGTGAAATAACGATGAAGACTGTAATCATTAAAACAATCATACCTTGACCTTCTTTATCAAAAACACGAAATGCTTCAATAATATCAATTTCATCCTCAATTTCATTTGTGAAATACATTATTATTTGTAAAAATTGTTGAAAATTTATTTTATCTATATTATTTTGTTGATATTCATGTTGAAATTGTTTTATTAATAGTTCACTTGGATTAAAACCAATTGATCGTATAATTAGACCTAATTCATTTAAATTAATTCTACCTGTATTATATCGATCAAAGAAAGAAAATACTTCATAATATTCATTGATTTGTTCATCGGAATAAGGAATAGATTTTAATTCTGTTGCTGTAATCATACTTTTTTTTTTCTTAGATAATGAATTGAATACAAAAACAAAACAAAATAAAGAATGCGCCATATGCAATTAACTCTTCAAATCAATAAAGAAAACAATATTTAGACTGAACAAATAAAAATATTTTCCTTCATATAGGAAAAACAGTTTCCAAAAAAAATCTTTGCCTTTTTATCATTATTATTAATTGTTCATAAGAATATTTTGATTTGAATTATATATATATATATAAGCCATTGATGGCCTCGATTTGTCTATCTTGTGATAGTCAAACGAGTGTCAATGAACGGTTGACAAGGGTTGTCTGTCTATCGATCAGTTTCTATATATATGCATATGTACAGATACATATACATATACATATGTATACACCTCGTGCACGCTCTTATGACGTCGGCTTTCGTATCTTATCGTAATAGTTGCTATTCTCTCTCTCTGTTTTCTTTCATTTCGTTTCTCCTTTACTTCACGTCACTATCATTTTCTCTCTCTCTCTCTCTCACGGTGTTGTGTATTTTTTATTATAGCTGACTGCCTGTCCATACTTACTTTGATTTCAGTCGACGTGTGTTTGTGGCATATACTTCATCATTTCATTTTCGCTCTGTCGTCTATCCTTTATGTGCATGCAATCGCATAAGCACATGTCAAAGAGATAAGCAGCTACTATTAGCATGTCGAGATGGCCAACTATTAACAGCAGCGCTTTCTGTCTTCCAGAGTCTATATGGCATTGGCAACAAGATATTGACGACAAGACAAAAACTTCAAGTAAGATAAAACTCAAATAATATGACAGCTGCATTGGCGACATGTCGATAAAGCAAATCATAAAAGAAGAAGAAGTAGAAAATTTTCAAATGACCATGCATGAGATAGGTCGTGATATTTACGCATGCTGAGAATTCGACACATATGCATGTTTATTGCACGATCTTGACATGTTGTCTATTGTCGTCAATCATTCTTTTTTTTGCGTGTGTATTTCGTGTTAGAATAAGATCAGTACAAAAAAAGTACTAATAATATTTTCCAAGGCAATATCAACAGGGAACTCATATGTTGAACAGTTCTCCATATAAACATTGAAAATGACAGCTGCATAAACTAGTTTCTTTTTCCTAATACGATCATTGAGTTTTGATAACGA
Source organism: Rotaria sp. Silwood1 (assembly GCA_905250075.1). Classification (NCBI taxonomy): domain Eukaryota; kingdom Metazoa; phylum Rotifera; class Eurotatoria; order Philodinida; family Philodinidae; genus Rotaria; species Rotaria sp. Silwood1. The sequence continues at coordinate 2,174,504 of CAJNOP010000012.1, read as the reverse complement.
TACTGGTGAGCATTTACAAAATAGGAACAAAAGAGAAGATAAAAATCCCTTTTGGTTATTACGTTCTGTGAAGTTTTGATTGCTGTCAAAACAAGAATAGCAACAACAGACGCAACCGATAATGAGACAATGCCATTTGGCCTAACGGATATAATCGTTGTTAAGTCAGAAAAAAAACTTTTGCTTCTGTCTATCTATCTGTCATTCAAAAGATGTTGTCACATTTATGTCAAATCTCGTCTTCGCGATTTCGACTTGTGCATTCATCAATCATTAACTTCGCTCTCTCTCTCGCTCTGTTTCTTATGTTCGTATATAAGCTTTCTGACAGGCTGTTGTCTTGTCTATTTGACACATCTTTGTGTTCTGTCTTGCTCTCTGTTTTTTCTTAACGTGTATTGTCATTTCAATCAATGAGATCCTGCTAACAGATACACGTTTTTCCGATTTACTTCTTACTGGTAGAAGTGTTGATAGAAGTGAATTAAGACTGTGCACAATGATGCTGATATTGTCGTCGGGTTTATATATCTATATCTATATATGTATATGTATATGTGTGTGTATGGAAGGCAAGAAAAAATAATTGAGAAGTAAGAAAGACCATATAGAAGAAGATATCCATCACTGAATTACTAATTTACATTGTTCGCTCTTTGTTTCATCTGAAATGGAACGTTATGTTTCTCTTCCTATGTGTTTGATGTCGATGCAATCATCACTAGCACATTACCGTGGTGGGGCGTAAAAGATCATATTCATGAGGATCCATATTGATGAGTACTGCAAACGAATGTATATGATAGAGAGAGGGAGAGAGAGAGAAAGAAAAAGAATGAGTGAGAAAAGAAGAAGAAGAGTAAGTAGTATATAATATGAATATAAAGAATAAATTGAAGACAATATAACTAGGTGAGTAAGATTACTATGTATTTCTTTTATCAAAAACAAAAGTTGTGTTTTGAAAAGATAAGTATTTCTAGTATTTGTTAGGTATTATTCTTGTAGAGAAAAATTATTTTTCTCTCATTTTTATACATAGTTGATATGTACGTATTCACATAGCATTGCATATTCACTTATTAACTATTAATATGGTTTTAAAATAGTCATGAAAATGAAAAGTTTCATTTTTATCATCATAGCTTTCTAGTAAAATAGATTTGATTATTGTTTGTATATTCAATAGTTATTATTAGGAAGAGTACAAACGTCTATTGAATATATATACAAGAATATAATCAAGTCAAAATGTTTTTTTTATCACCATGTAAATATCTATAAATTAAGTTTTCATATATATATATATATAACGTTCATTAAGTTGATATATAGCCAATAAACCGTAAAGATCATCATCTGTTGTCTTATCAATAAGTGCAACACCTGATTGTTAACTTCTATCATAATATATATTGAGGTGGATATGAAATTATTTTTACTAACCAATTTATTGTTGATTGTCATGAATTAATATGATCGACAAAGATAATAACTGATATGTTTGTTGTTGTTAAGAGATTCAATAGTAGTTTGTTATTTGTAAGAGAAACATATCAGCATCAAGTAACAGTTCGCAACGAATATATGTTGAGAGTATGACAAATGGTACTTTTTTTTTACCAGTCTTATCATTGAAACAGTTTAGTATCGAATACATAATAATAATAATAATAAATCAAATGAATTGAAATCATTGATTTGTTGTAAACTGTTTTATAGAATGAAATCATTTTATTGTTAAAAAGAGTTCGGTTTTTTATCTACTAATATTAATTAAACTAATGAACAAAAATGTTAAAGCAATTTATCTAATCATGAGAAATGTTTTCTTGTTCTCTTATTAATATATTAAATTGAAATGAGTCGTTTGGTTTCTGTTTATCTTTCAAAAAGTTGTCAACCTTTTCTTTTTATCTTCGTTCTTTTTTTTCTATGATTTTGACGTTTTTAGCTTTTTTTTCTCTTCATCTCTTATCAAAACACATATCCAAAGAGAAAATATAATACGTATATAGACATTTCGTTGACAGGAGAAGAAAAAAAAAAATAAGAGAAAGAAAAGCATCGAAGTAACTGAATGATTGCATCGCACGCGTTTATCCGTCATCGGTTGATGACAGCAGGCTATTCATAGTCAACAAGATTGAGCAACTGTTTGTCTGTGTGAATATGTTGGAAGAGGCAAGGAAACAGCTGGTAATCGAATATTGAAAAATGTGTTCGTCATTGTTATATATTCGCTTGAATAAAGATGCGTACCATGTGTTATATCGATTAGTTACGACGATCATTGTTGTTGAAGATAATAATGATGGCTTTTCTTCTTTTTTTTCTTTTTTGTTACTCAGCTGATCAAACGCGATCTCTCTTTTTTTTTCTTCTATTCCTAATTGTTATTATTGATGAAAAGCGAATTAACATTGGCCCAAACCAATTATAGTAATGCATATGTGTATCAGTACGCAAAACAGACAGCAGAAGAAAAGTGAAGTTCTATTATGTAGAACGAAGATAAGTAATGTGGGAACGATGACAGGAGGCTAGTTGAATGCTTAAGAAAAAGAGAGAGAGAGAAAGAAAGGAAGCAATAGTCTCTTGACATAATGCAAACTACCTTAGATACTGTGAATGCATTATAAAGAGTTATTGTTTGATTGTATATGGATAGAGAAAAAAGCATCCAAGTGTAAAATATTGGCTCTATTGTGTATATGTATGTATACTTTTCATCGGTTCAGCTTATAATTGAAGTTAAATGGTATTTTACCGCGAGCTCTTTTTCTCTCTTATTGACGTTTTACTTTTTTCTCTCACTTTCATAAGAGAGAGAGAGAGAGAGACAGTTGAACACGCCCCAAGGGTGTTCATGTATTTACTCTTCTGGTGTTGGTTTTTTTTCTTTTTCGTTTGTTAGACGATGAGAAGTGACATAATGAGTAGATAGCCTTCTTCCGCCACCTCTTCTTTCTATCACTTCTCCTTCGTTTCTATAATCAATACATAAGCGACAACCGATGACATTTCGGATCGATAGTCCGTTGGGAAACACACGTACGAGAATAAATAGAGATAGCTAGACAACCTTTGTATCTTTTTTTTTCTTATTGTAATTGTTTTTCAACAGTACAGAACGAACGAACTCATCATCATCATCGTCTTCTTCTACTCATTTTAAGTGATCCATTGAAATGGCGTGCATGATAGATGAGATAGAGAAATGATTCGGAAAAATGTTTGTTAGTTAGGTTTTTTTTACTCTACTCTATTCTTGAGATATTTTTTTATCATTTTCTTAGTTAGAAGAAAACAGACGTATACAATTTACGATTGATTTCTTTTCAAGTGGTAAAGTAATGAAAGAGAATGAAAGAACAGAGAATACTGCTTTAGTGAGACGATTTATTCATTTCTTTGTCGTTTTCTGATATTTCTTTCTTTCTTTTTGCTCATTTTCTCTTACTGATTCATTTACGTGTGCTTTTGTTTAAGATTTTTGTCCCATTGTTGTCCATGTAATCATGTTGTATGTCAATTTTCAACTTGACAATTTTGACATTTATTATCTATGGCTATATGTGCAAATTCAAACCTTCAGTCTTCATCTAACTTTCTTTATTTGAACTTTTTTTTATTTCTTCAACTATGACGTTTTGTTATATGTCGTTACATACTTCCATTCTTCTGTTGTGTCGTACATAGGTTCTTGTTTCGCTTCTTCGCACTGCGATCAAGTGAATAAGTGATTCTCTCTCTTTCACGTTCCCTTCATGTATATGTATATTATAGAAACCTGCCTATAATATACACAAACAGACCGAAAATTGAAGTATGTTGCTGTTTACTCTATCTTATTTCTTTCAAGCATTTCAAAACAATGAATTCTTTCTTCTTCTTATTGGGTACAATTGAATGTATAGTAGTGTGACAAATTCCATTTCTTTTTTTTTTTCAAACCAGTAACAAAAGAAAAGGTAATCATAATCCAATTGAAAGAAAAAGAAAAAGAGAAAAAAGAACACTGAAAGACGGAGAGAACAATAAACGTCAAAAAAAAAGACAGCGTAACAGAAAAAGAGAGAAAGAAATTATAGACACTTAAGAAAGAGAGAGAGAGAGAGAGAGAGAGAAAGAAAAAAAAATTGAGTAGAAAGATATGCACATGCTTATAACAGTAGATAACGGGATTTGACACAAGACAGACACGTAACGTAAGTTTTCTTCTGTGAAGTATATGTACTACTGACCAGTTGTTCATAAGTAGCACCTGTGTTTATTCTATTGCATGTTTCTTTTATGTCAGCAGGAAATCACAAAATCTGATTGACAGATCGACTAATTTTAAGCAATGAAAAACCTTAACAATAGTTCAATTCCTGCTGAGTAGAAACAATGAATCTTCTTCTATAAATGTTATCTCATTTACTTTTTCTTTCCATCAATCATCTTTAACAGGACACTCATATACACATTCCAAGGCAAAACTTTTTTCTCGTTATTCTTCTAACGAATATTGATGATAAGATATTGAAACAAGTAGTTGTTGCTTCGTTGTCTTTTCTCTCTATTTAGTCTTCAACGGATATTGATGATATGATGATGGATATCTGTAGACAGCTGTTTAGGTGACTGTTCGATTGCACACACACACATACACGTAATTAGTGTTGAAAGGTTTTGTTATTTTTTGCTTATTTAGAAATATTTATATATATATATATATTGAAGATAGATGAAACCATAGAATTAATATCAAATCTCAAGGCTTTTACTTAAGACTTTAATTTAAAATGGAATTGAATTTATCATATGTAATCTTTTCGATAGATTGTCTTTCACACTCTATTCTGTCGATTCTTCTTCTTCTCTTCCCTACAATTTGTATATCTCAATAGGGTGTGTTATATAGATATATATGATGATTGTGATCAATGAGGCTCATCGTAAGGTAGAAGACGAAAAGCAGTGATTTTCGTCTATTCGTTTTTTTTTTCTTTTTTTTGTGTGTTCTCATTTGATTGATATCATACGCGTCGAATTAATCATTTTTTGGTGTATCGATTTTTTCCTTTCTCGTTTTCTTTCTGACATCCAATAAGGTGATGTCGCACATTTTATCTTTTTTCGATCGTATGATACACCATAATGATGATGATGATGATAATGACTGATAGAAAAGAAAACGAGATAGAGAAGGAGAGAGAGAGAGAGACAGAAAGCGGAAGAACAATAACAATAAAGAAAATAAAATATAGAAGGACTATATCAATTGGTACGTCAAATAATGAGTTAATGACGATCGAGCGCTTTTCATATTCCCGTCTTAACTATAATCATTAGGACAATAAGAAAAAGATGTGCAGTCGAATGAGTTTCTAAGAGATGACATCTGACTTCTTTCGACACAAACTTGATAAGAAAGAACATTAGAAGAACATCTCGATTTATCTTCATTTTTTTACACTATAAATACTTATTGATAAGAAAGAAAGAATAAAACACGTAATTTCTCCCATCAGCTGAGATTTCATTAAAAGGATATCATAAAAAAGAAAACTTTTTTTTTGTTGCTTTGTCATATACGATTGAAGGAATAAATAATCATATGGTAGTTAGGAAATGCAAAATTCGGAGTTTTTTTTTTGTTCTCTTCCTAGTTCTAGTTTTATGAAATAATGTAAGACAATATAAGAACCATCTGTATTTGATTTTCGTCTATAAAAACTATGAAAAGAAAAAAAATCTACGAAGAAGAAACACATCGGACGATACACACACGGTACGCGTTCTCAGATAGTGTAAGATAAGAGAGAGACATTTTTTTTCTATACTTTTTTTCTTCTATGTGTCGCACATTGGACCTGACAGATAAATTAACATCGTCTTAGAATCATGAATATTGTGCATTGTCATTTTCACCTGTTTGATAATCGTTAATCGAGTAATGACATTTGATTTTACTTATGTATTGTGACAGGCCATTTTCTCTTTTATTTCGTGTATTATACGGTTCAATTATTCGATATAATGTCAATTGAGTTCATTTCTTTTGTTTTGATTTTAGAATATTCGCTATTATCATTTTCGATGATTGATCAGCCAAACAATATATATGTTCGTAGCAACTCACAGCAGATTCCACATTATCAAACAATGTCTAATCTTCTATCATCTACATATCTATCTTCATCTCCGCCATCAACTACTTTAACAACATTACCACTTACATCGACATCATCGTCTTCGTCTTCTTCTTCTACTTCGTCGACAACAAACTGTAACCATCATGATCTATTTTATCCGACGTCTATCTATCATCATTCAGCTGAAGTTATTGTTAGTCCACATCGTTCATCTCTAATGAATTCAACACAAACATCATCATATCATTATCATCATCAACAAAAACTTCGAAATCGTACTAGTGAACAAACCGATTCTGATTGTGATCTTGATAGTTCATCAAATTCAATATTATCATCATCATCATCAACAACAAATATTAATATAACAAATTCATCATCATCGAAATTAAAAAAACGACGAGCTAATTTACCAAAAGATAGCGTAAGAATAATGAAAAATCACACAAATTTCGATTGATTTTATTTTGTTTTTTATATTTCATAGGTACGAATATTAAAAAATTGGCTTTATGAACATCGTTATAATGCTTATCCAACAGACGATGAAAAAGCTAATTTATCTCGTCGTGCTGATTTATCAATAAATCAAGTTTGTAATTGGTTTATTAATGCACGACGACGGATATTACCGGATTTATTAAAAAAAGAAGGTACTGATCCAAAAAAATTTACTATATCAAGACGTTTTAGTCGTGATCAAAAACGTTCATCACCATCGTCAGCTATATGTTCAACAAGTGGAGAAAATACTTCAACTGAAACAACAACAACAACCACAACAGTAACTGATAATTCATCATCCATACCACCCGTGAAAATAAATGTTATTGTTGAACGAAGTTCATCACCTTCATTAATACTTACAAATAATTCAAATGTGCTTAATAAACAATTATCACAACAAACAGATAATTCATCATCATCATTATCATCATCATCTATTGAACCTTGTTGCAGTACGACGACGACGACAACGATGTCTAGGGAGCCTGTTTTATATAAATCAATACGTGATCCGACTGTAATCAATTTAATATCAACTGATTCAAAACAACAACATCCACGTTTACTTTGTTCGACGGATTCATTGACAACATCGACTAGTAGTAATAGCAGTACAGGTGGTGATCTAGCCGGTTTTCAACTTCTTGTTGATGTAGCTGTTAGAGAACTACATCGAATACAACAAGGAAATGGTAATAGCAATGGTAGTCGAGCACTACTTTGCAACTAAAATTCCCTGTGTTTTTGTTTTTCCTTTAAACCTTATGCCAAAAAGATTTCGTCATTTCCTTTTTTTGTTTTTTGTTCTTTTGTGTAAACAGTATGTTTCTTGTCCATCCTTATTGAACCCTTTTGGTTTCTTCTTTTTCTTTTTTTTGCTATCTTTGGTCAACACTGTTTTTTTTCGATCATTTTGTTTGTTTCTTCGTTTTTCTTTTGTTTCATTTTTTTCTCTTCTTTTAGAGAAGGGCCTTTTTTGTGTTGCTATCTTTTTTTTTATGTTCAGGGTCCTTTGTTTTTTTTCACACATGGTGCTTTAGTTCATTCATAAGATGAGGAATAAACAAAAAACATATATTAGTATATATATATTTACTTATATAAATATATATATACGTATGTCAAAAAATGTCTAGGATATACAATGACTTCTGTTAAATATTGGTCTAATGTGATTTCTTGGCAACGCCTTGTTGTCAATTCAATTAAGAATAACAGCTATTCTAATACATTGTTGCTGAGCTCGTTCGAGGAAATATATTGTTTTCTTAATAAACAAAAGAGCATACAAAACATTGTTTACATTAACAGTCAATTAAAAGAGCAAAAGAGACCTTCCGTACAGTTAGTTGTTTTACTTGTGTATATTCGTCTTATGTTTTGTTTTTTTTTTATTTTTCTTTTGCCCTCATCATCTTTTTATATCGTAAATAGATCAATTTGATTGATGATTGTTTATTAGAACGAATTAAAGATTTGTCGTTTCTTTAGTTTAATCTCATTGACCAGAATCCATTTATTTATCGATTGTAAAGATGAGTGTGATGGGATGAATGATCATAAGTATGTTTAATCGTGCGCTAGAATAATGGTGGATGATGAGACACGCATATATATATATTCATATATATATACCGTACGGCTGGAATGCGGCGGTGATTATCGTTCAAGTTCATCGTTATTCGCTCGATTACATAGGCATACTCATCATTTGCCTATTGTTGTTTAATGACAGCCGATCAATCGAAACTAGAAGAAACATCATGTCGTTGTAGCTTTCACGTCAAAAGTCTCATTCAGTAGATATACATTGACGTCATTGATTCCTACTTTTTTTCTCTTTAATGTTTTTTTGATGAGAAAATAAATATTAATAAGAAACAAATAAAGAGCACTCATAAAGTATTTATTTGATAAAGAATAAAAATGATCATTCTATTAAAACTGTTAAAAATTTAAAATGAAAATATTGTTTTTGTCTCATATTGATTATACACAAACAATTTTTTGACGAATAGTTATGAACGTATACAAAACAATTAATAATTAATCGGTTATTTTTTCTTTTTGCCTTTTCCCTTTTTGCCTTTCCCTTTACCACCTCCTTTTTTGTCTTTTTTTCCTTTACCATCACCTCCGCCTTCTTCTTGATCTTCTAAGAATCGTTCACGCTTTTTACCCAATGGAGTTTTTTTCCACCAACTCTACAAAAAAAAAGTTTATCATTTAAAAAGAAAAATTTTTCAATGAAATTTACTTTATAAGCATCTTCTTCTTCTTTATAAATAGCATTATGATGTGCTAAACCAGGTATAAAATCACTTGCTTGTAATGGATGTTTAGACATTTTAACAAGACGTCGTTCAGTCAATGTTTCAACAATTGTATCATGAATATGTCCAGGTGCATATGAATCTGATAGTTTTGCTAATGATGTTAAGTCAAGTGCTGGCGTTATTATACCACCATATTTAGGAATCAGCGTTTTCCATAGTACTAGAAAAAATTAAAATGGAAATATGAATACTTTTGTTTTTTTTCTGTTGTTTACAGATTGACTAAAGTATTTTTCATGCGATTGAACATAACACTTATTACTCTATTATATTATTTATTATCAATCTTGTTCAAAAACTTTAATAAATTTTGAAAAGCAGCAGAATATGAATTTGTTCATCAACGAGAAAACTATCCGAAGGGTAACCTGTTGTTTGAACTCACATTGAATCCATAAGGAAGTCTCGATAAAATCAGGAAAATCCTAAAAGGATTCATTTTCATGAGTCTCTAGAGTCGAATGATGAACCGTTTTATTGATTTTTCGACGTAGTTTTAAATTTTTCCTGACAAATTGAAAAATGGGATTTCCATCTGTAATTTTGCCTTGAGATAAATCTAATGATTCTTACAATATTCTGTAAGTTTCCATTGGAAAGAATGTTACTGTACTATGAAATGGAATTGTTTAAGTCAGCTCGATTGAGGTGGCAAACGACTATTTTTTGAAATTCAAGATTTTGACAAATCGAGATTCTTTCTGATTAAAATTTTCAAGATATTTTAAGGGCCATGAAACTTATTCATTGGCAAAATTACAAGTTGAAATTCTCTTATTTAATTTTCCAATACATAGCTAGGAATGAGTTGAAAACTCACTAGAATGGCCATAATTTGGTCCTAATAGCTCATGGAAACGAACAGTTTGAAGTTTTTTCTAGTCTTATTGAGATGTCCTCGTGGATCTAATATGAGTTCAAATGATTGTTTTTATTTTGGATTGTTCTCTCGTCCGTCGTTTTGAGATTATTTCTCAGATAATATTTTTCGTAACTATTCGAGTACTGACTTTTTCAAATTTTTATATCAATGAGCAAAATACTCGTTACCTTGAAGCTCTTTCACTAAAAGCAGTTTTCACAGAATTACAAGCCTGACAAAATTTTATTTTACTATTACTTGTAGGATACTGCGGGGTCTTCCAGATCCAGGCTCACATGCACAAATACATGGATATTTGATGGAATAGCTAATGCTCTGTGTGATCATATCAAAATTAGAAACTTGTTCGATGTTGTAAAACTACGGAAAACAGAACAAAACTATTCCGGGAAGTGAAACTACTGTGTATGTTCATTTAATTCAAATCGTGATCTAATCATTGAGTTCACTGTAGTAACATTATCATTTTTTTTCGTTTATGTATCTATTGAATTGTTCTATTTTGGGGTGAAAAAGAAAAAACGAGCAAAATACGTACATAAACGAGTTCCATATTCAGGACGTGGTAATAAAATAACACGTTGAAAAGCTTTCATCATTGGTTTGACAACACCTTGATATGGTTCATGTGATATTCCAACTAATAAAACTCGATCTCCAGGTTTGATTGTCTTAAGCCATTTTGGTAATGCTTTAGCTAAGCGTTTTGGTTCAAACTAAATATTAATATCCACAATTTTTAATAATTTATTCAACTATTTTTATTTAAATACTTGTTTTTCTTCTGGTTTTAATTTTTTTTTAAATAATTTTTCACAATCATTAATAAAAATTACAGTTGGTTGTAAAGCTTTTCCAACCTATGATAATAAGTTTTTAAAAAAGTTTAATTCATAAAAGTTTTTTTCCTTGATTAATTTACTTTTGAACATAAATGCATAAGCATTTTAATACCTTCTTTTTCACGATATGTTTCATAAATATTTTGTGGTGATATATCAAATAAATTTGCACCTAATTCATTACATATAGCGTGTAATAACATATGTTTACCACATCCTCGAGGTCCACAAATAAGAAGACCTTTTACTTGAGGTGCTATTTCATGAACTTTTTCTGATCCTAAAATTAATTAAATATAAAAAAAATTTTAATATTGATCAAGGATATTAACAAACCGAATGGTAAAATTCCATATAAGGCAGTTAATTGTTTAACATCGTACATTGTTGGCATTGGTTCATGTTTAGCTTGACGAATAAGACTTGGTAAATAATTAAAATCGCCAAGAAAATCATTAAGAGTAACTTTTGGTGGACGAATTATAATACGATTCATAACAAGTTCTTCATATAGAGACTCAATTGTTCGATCTGGTGTTAAATCTTTTTCTTTCTTCTTCTTTTTCTTTTTTGCTTTCTAAAGAAAACCTTTTCTGTTTTTTTTCTGAATTAGGAAAAATTGAATTGAATTCGATTTTTAGTGTAAAAAAAGACAAATATTTGAAAACATTTTCATAAGTGGAAATTCATAATGAAGTTGAAAACGATATTTTCATCGGGCAAAACACATAGGAACGTTAAACGACAAAGTGACTTTTTTGTTTATTAGTTTTATGCAAAGAATTGCAACAGGTAATCGAAATTTGAAAACACTGAGTTAGAATCTGGAGTTTCGAAATTTTGCCAACAAGCCTGTTGCCATTGGCGAAAGTCCATTCTCAAGTCAATGATTCATGCATTTAAATTCGTGAATTTCCGACCGAAAAATTTTAGGAATTCGAAAGCAGGATCTGATAATCGTATCTGATTACCTACAAGAACTCGATAAATTCAGTCACCGACCTCAATCACCGGATTCCTGCTTCCAAATTCTTACCATTTTCTGGAGTTTTCCACTCACACCTCGTTCATCTGGGTTGTACTTTCGGCATGAGCAAATGTTCTGTTAGCGACAGTCTTATTGACGTAACTCCGGCCACCCAGAACCCGAATGTTGTGTTTTTATCGAATATGAATCCAAACTTTTTGTAGGATTTCTAGCTTAGAAGCTCTGAGCTAACTATTTAAAGATCCGCAAACTATGTTGAGTCGGAAAAAATTTAGAGTTTCCGGCCTCAATAGTCTTTTCTACTATAAAAGTTATACTATCGATTTTTTGCATCGAATTGAAGACGAGTTTGTTCTCTATAACGTGATATAACAGTCACAAGTTTCAGAAAAGCCATTCAGGAATGTTCAAGCTCATGTTGCAGGTCTGTTTTCTATAGTAATCGAGAAAATTGAGATTATGTACCATACCTTAATACTCACTGTTAACAAACGACTTGGAACAAACTAATTGTTAGTACATGATCTTTTCGAGCTACTTTTGGTAAGTTTTGGTATGCTCAAATTCGTCTAAACTTAATTTGCAAGCCTCTAAAAGGTCAACTTATAACTTCTAAATCAGAAGTACTACAAACAGTTTGCAACTATATTTGGAAAGAAAACAAAAGACGCATTGTAGCCCAAAGTTTTCACATTTCTGCAGGTTCTTTGTAATAAGCTAAGAAATAAATGAACATTTTTCACTATCTAAGATCGTTAGCAAAATGTTGATTTCGAAATTGATCCGTAACTTGTATTTTTTTTTACCCGGTTACAATACTCTATTGTAGTGTTACGAAATTTGGTAAAAGATGAAAAATAATTTCTTAGTGGACGGAGGTTTTCTTCTAAATACCCGAAATGTTCAGAGAAGTTTTTAGCCTTCGGTAATTATTTTGAGTCAAATCATTTTATACAGCTTTGTAATACAGGCTTTACTCTTTCTAACATAAAAATTATGAAATCTTCACGTAGAGTTGTTATTAAGCTATACTGAAAACAAAATCAATGAAGAACTTTTGCATAATTGATAGATCCAAATAAGCTAGGAATTTTCTGAAAATAACTCGTACCATTAGCTTATTGGTGTGGATATACTGTGGCCGAAGCTCTCTAAATTTCTTCACGATAACTGAGACTGAACACTACAGGTTTCGTTTTGAATGGTGAGTTTTATTCTATCATATTCATTGTACCAATTGATGTGTTGTACAGGCTCGATTCATGTCTCCTCATGGCAATATAAAGGTGGGAAAAGTCAAAGTCAAGGTTAATTCTGATCTCTTCCCATGAGTCTCAAAGAATAAAACTTACAATTCAAGAAATTTCTTGTGCTTTATATGATTTATTAATCAGACATCTGATTGATTCTAATGAATTTCTCTATATGTGTCCCAAGATGGTCAGCATGCTATTGCATGAATGATCCGAGATCGACGGCCGTCAGTAACTTGTTCAGAGTCATTCTATGATTGATGCACTGACTTTTGCACACAATCTGTGTGGATATGTATCGAATAACGTAGCCACTTAGTCGTAGAGAATGACTGCAATTCAACGCTTTTATGATTTTCAAATCATTTAGATTTTTTGTAACTCAGCAATACTAACAAATCATAATGAGAAGATTGATTTAAAAAGAAACAGTCTAATTCTATTGAACACAACAATAAATTTATTTTCTTAAGATTTTACCTTCTTTTTTTTCTTTTTCTTTTTGTCTTTTGTTTTATCAATTGCCTAGAAACATAAAATGTATATTACACATTAATAAATGATTGATAACAAACCGCTTTTAAATTTTTTAATTCTTCACGCATTAAAGCATCAACTTCAATACGTATTTCTTCTTGAACTTCAGTGCGTTTTTCTTCTTTAACTATTTCATTATCATGATTTTGTTCAAAATTATTACTTTCATCTCTTGTTTCCCAAAAACCTAAATAAAATATTTAATCATGTTTGTTTGTTTTTTTTTTGTTTGTTTATTGACTAACTTTGATATGTTTGTGTTGATGGTTTCATCATCTCAGTAACAAATTGAGATTCTGGTAATGTCCAACCTTCTTCATCATCCTTTGAAAATATTTCAAAATAAATTTTTTTGAATAAATTTTTTGAATCTACATACTCCTTTCTTCTTTTTCTTGCCTTTTTTGCCTTTCTTTCCTAAAATAAATCATTTAATATTCGAAAATTATATAAATGAAATAATTTTACCTTTCTTTTCTTTCTTGCCTTTTTTTCCTTTTTTGCCTAAAAAAAAAGAAATAGATTAATATAATTAAAATTTAGAATTTACTAACTAACCTTTTTTATCACCTTTTCCTTTGCCTTTACTTTCAAGTTTCTAAAAAAATAAAAATTAATATAAATGAAAATATTCTAAAATTAAATCATACAGCATCAAGATCTTCTTGAATTTCTTCAACAGTCTTTTTCTCAAAAATTTTATTTGAACCACCATCATCTTCATCAGGAAAATCGGGAAATTTTTGTGAAACATTTCTGTAAAAAGAAAAAGTTTATTATTTGAATAATTTTAAACGTTTCATGTCTACCTGCATTCAATAAACCATTGACGAATTTGATCTTGTAAACGTTCTTTCATATCTGGTCCTTCAGTTTGTTTGATTTTTTCACGCGTTGCTACTAATGCTTGTTGATATGCTATTTCATGTTTTTCTTGTCGTTTTCGTCTTTCATCTTCATGTGCTCGTACATCAGCAAGTAAACGTTTTAATGGATCTTTATGAAATGTTGGCATTGCCTAAAAAATATTGGCGATTCTAAATACTTGATTGCATACAAGAAAACCTTTTATGTATTTGTAAGAAGAAAGATACAGACAAGATATCTCAAATTTATTTTTAGTCTTTATTGAAATATTTTAGGCAACGATCTTCCAATCTTTCAGCAATATATATGTAAAATCAATACTTTTAGTCTGAAATGGTATTTCAATAAATGATGTTGCGCTTTTACAGACAATTTTTGAAAGAAATTGAAAGATTTTATTTTTATTTTTCATGTTTGATCAAGATGAAATTTTCTACAAATTGATGAAAGTAATAAGAATCTGTTAGATATAAAAGTCATTATTGATATCAGTGAAAAAATTGTTTCAGAGAGAATATTCCAGTTAAACTATTCAGAAGACTTATCGTGATGACCATCTATTCGTCACCTACATATGGAAAGAGTTTGAAATCAAAAATAAAGAAAATCGACTTTACCACTAGATAGCATACGATTGATACTATATGGAATGAAAGTGTTTCTATTGTTGAGGGGGCCTTGAATGTTTCTCACATCTGAAATTGTTCTTAGTGATGATTTCGAAAGTTTATATAAAATATAGTAATGAAAAACATTTCAAAATCAATATGCCTCACAAGAGAACTACCTGAACTGATATCCGTCGTTTGAGCTCATATTGAGTCCATAAGAAAGTCTAACTAAGATTTGAGAAATCTTAAGAGGTTCATGCCTATAAATATTTACAGAAAAATCAAATAATCGTATTTTGATTGGAAACTCCGTCGATAAATAGATTGAATGACTAGTAGAATATTTTGAAGTTTTCAGCCGAAAAAAAGTGTTTCTTTGTGCAGATATTGAATTTTCAAATAAACTCGATCTTTGTGACAAGCAATCATTTTTTTGAAACCCAGTATCCTGACAAAAAGACGTTCTTGTTTTTGGCTGAAACTTTCAATATATTTCCTGAATCATCAGATCTATCTATGGGTCAACGTCTATTATTTGACTTACCGGTATGTGTCAAAAGCTGGATCGAATATTTAGTAAAACGTTCATAACTCGACTCGAGAGACTCATGGGCTCGAACCTGTTTAGGATTTTTCTAGCCTTACCAACATCTGCTTGTGAATCAAATATGAGCTCAAACAATGTGTATCAGTTCGAATTGTTCCTTCGTCAATAGCAACGACCTCTTCAATTAGATATCCATATTGATAGAATATAAAGTACTCTTTCAACATATCACTTTATCAAAATACATAACCTTTAGCGCGAAAGTCTTGACAAAAAAATATTCATTTATTTTTTTTGGTCACTAATAGACAACCAGTGATAGCTACAATCAGAATGTTTTCCTATTCAAGACTGAACAACTAGTTGTGTGAAAAAGTCCAAAACTGTGTCTGTACAAAGCAACATAGTGGTTTTCTCGTAGTTCTCAGTTTGTGTCTAGAAATTGCTCTAACTTAGTATTATCATAGAGCACTAAATTAGATATTACAATAAACGAAATCTTATCTTGGCGTTTCCTCACAAGAGCTAGTTTCTATGGAAACAGGTATTAGTCAAAAAATTGCTTTTAAACATACAAGCGTTTAAAAATCTGTCATACAAAAATCAACAGCACTCTTTGTAGAAGGCTTCAATCGAAATACAAAATATACTAAAATATTATTCCGATATAATCACTAGTGTGAAACAATCGGATGATAATTATTAAATCTTATCTGCGCACGAAAATTCTAAACACATATTCGAACAGAGCGAGAAAGTTTGATTCTAACTTACTGCTTCTCAAACCCTAATCAGTATTTTATTAGTGGTCGAAAAATGTGCAAATATTTTGTGCCGAGATTTTTACGCCATATCTTCTATTTCGAATTAGCATTGAGTACTGAACACAATGGAGTATTTAGATTATCAAAACTTCAACTTTGTTTTTTTCAAAAAAGTTCTCTTTTTATGATTCTAGCGAAAAATATAGTATTCAACATTGATGACGCACATATGGTTTGCTTTTATCTCGACTCAAACTATGATTTTTTGAAAAAGATGAAATTTTCTAACAAACAGTACTTTCTTAAATACCTCAGCTGCAACGAAAGAAAAACTAATAAAAGTTTCCGAGAATTTTCTTTTTTTTAAGATGTTAACGTCTTCTATAACATATCCTCGTTTTTCTTCATATTGAAAAAAGTATTTTTGTTTTTATCGATTTATGTTTTTCTTTCAATTAAATTATTTCAAAAAACAATAAATATTACCATTCCTAAGAACATATATTCTTCTTCACGAAACTTTTTTACTTCACGTCGTACAACATGACGACGATAATATTTTTGAATAATTGTTGCTGCTAATACTTTATCCATTTTTGATTCTCCCATATTTGCACGTTGTCGTGCACGTTGATCATTAAGACGTAATTCACCTATTTGTTTAGCACGTAATCGTCCTTGACGAGCTCGTTCATGTGATTGAATTATTCGAATAGCATCATCCATTGTCATGATGCTACTAGTATCTTGAGTTTCATTTTCTAATGTCATTCGAGCTAAAATTTGACCAAGAAGACGTTCACGTTTTTCAATTGCTTGTGCACGTTCAAGTACGAAATAATTTGGAATTGGAATATCAAGATCATTCTACAACAACAAACAATTATGTTTTCTCTTATTCACGTTCTTTGTATCAAACCGGTGTTAATTTAAGATCTGCAAGAATATCATCAAAATAATGATATTCTGAATAATCCATGCTAATCATTTCATGTTTTAATTCAATTATTCGTCCCATACAACCATCAAGAACAACACGTATTAATCGTCGTTTTTGTGGATGTACTATTTGATCATAACATTGTTCTAATCTTCGAAATATTTGTACATATTTCACAAACATAGTTGCAACTAATTGAAAAGCTGCATTGATATCCTAAGAAATAAAATAAATTCATTATAATCAATAAAATTATTATTAATATACGTTTTCTGGTAGTCGTGGCTGTTCGGGCGTTTCGATAGCCAACATATCGACCATGGCAATTTGTGCATCTTGCCATTGTTTATTATATGAACTGAAATAGATAAGTGTGAAGATTTTTAATTTAAAAGAAAAATACTTACATATGCGACATTTTGTTTATGTCGTTAAATTCGTTTATAGCTACAATGTATACGATGTATTCATCATTTTCTATAATGTTTCTATAGTAACAAACCTCTACATGGATGTGCAAAATGCATAAATGTGTTTTAAATATTTTTTTTTTTCGAATGGAAGAAAAATAAAATAAAATAGTGAATCAATGATGAAAGACAACATTGGAAAAGTAATATAAATTTCCTTCTTTTTTTTTGTTTTGGTTAAAAGATATTTACCTTGCTTGTTTCGATATAAATACAACAACAACAAAAAAGAGAAGTCTGTGAATATGATAAGAAAAAAAGTCGTTGTTAATCAACTTTCATATTAACTTGATTAATTTTTTTGTCGGCAAATAACATTTTGTGAGAGTGTGTGTGTGTGTGTGCGTACGTTTATTTGGTTTCGTATTTTACGATCCAAATGTACATATTTTTGGGTATTGGAAATGTATGATAGTAAACATAGAACAACAGATACACAGATTTATGAAAGCCGGAATGACGGTAGCGGTTATCCTGTAAGATAAATAAAAACGATAATTTAAAAAAAAAAAAGTTTAATTTATTTTAATTTTAGTCGAATAAACGAGAGTGGAATTTACAAACACATGGTTTTAATGAAGAAACATCAAATCATCGAAAATATATACGAACTCAATGTACATCTATTTTCTTATTTAAAAAAAAAAAAATAATTATAATTTTTTGTTTAAATCAGTGTCTTCAAATAATCGAGTTGCATCAAGTTCATCATCATCTCAACAACAGCCGCGTGAAAATGATGAAAAAAAGATTCTTAAAGATGTACGTTTAATTATATTAATAAAGTTTTTTTTTTTTTTTAATAAGATTTTATCTAGACGAAAAAACCGCTTCGTGTATCCGGTGATTGGTCTGAATTTAAAAGTTCAACAGGTTTGTATCAATTAAAAAATAAGAATGTATAATGTTGTTGTAAGTAAGGAACAGTGAGTTACGAGGACACTGACATCCGAGTTCACTATAACATTGAAATACTCATTCGATCAAAATATAGTTTTGTTGTAGTGAAATGTTTAGAGCTCAGAAGGTACAAAATTTTCAGGGTCAAATCAATCCAAGGACACTAGGCGTATCCTAATGCTTCAATAAACACTGATAATAGTATGTATTAATTACAATGACAGATGAACCTTGTCAAGTGCTCAATAGCTTTTCAACTGAAACTTTCTATAGAATAGAGAAAGCCTACGATTATATGAATGCAAGTTATGATTTGGTTGAAATCTAACATTTTACTATAATTTTGCTGCAGGATGAAACTTTAAAGGTAGAAGCAAAGTTGCAGAATTTTTAGACAAATAATATCCGAGAAATGAATTTTCTAAAATATCCATAAAAAAAAAGTACTGTTCAGCTTGTATATACGTAACACTGTTACTTATGAGACCCTAAATTTTGATTGTTCTTGCTTAAGTTCGAATTTCCTATGCATGTCGTTCTGCAATTGAAATATCATTAGAACGAATTTTGTAGAGAATGAATGATTTTTTCGAAAGAAATATTCGCATGATAAAATTAAAAAATAAATTTAACGCTGTTACACACATTTTGGCGTACTGCACCTAATTGAAAAAATTCTGAATTTTCAATTGAGAATGGCATTCGAGAAAAGAGACTACTCAAATTGTGTCTAGCTCCAGAGGATTAGCTAAAAACGTTTAATGTAAGGTTTGAATAATAAGTTTTTAAAAGCTTTAAAATCAGTTTTTTTCAGGTCAAAACCTTTTTTTTTGAAAACAAAGACTAGATTTGTAATCAAAAAGAAAAAACTGCATCTAATGATACGATAAAGTCGAGTGTAGTATAAAAAATGTATAAAAACTTGTTCATCGAAGTGTCATTTTGAGTGAACAAGCTGCTTTATGCTAGCATACTATCGTTAAAGCCAAAATATAAGGCAGATCAATGTTTTTTGAATAATAATCGGCATGAACATCATAGAACGTGCGGTTTTCATCGTTCAAGAGAGACGACACGAAACCATTGAAGTATATCAAAATTTTATATCTATTCGAAAGTTATAAGGCTTTTCCTGAGACCTCTGATTGCAGTTAATTGAGCTGTGATACCCCGAAAAAGCAGCTGGCAATGGTAATTTATCATACTGAATCGAAAGGCAATATTTTTTTTTTGAGGTTCGAATTGATCTGACGTTATTATATCAATATTTCTGAACTTCTACAGTCAGTCTCTATATTTAACGAAGAAGTTGACACTTCGTAAATTTTGGGATAATAGTGTGAGATCTATATCGAATCGACACGATGAATTATCCTTGTCCGGCTGCCTTTTTTGGATGATCACAGATTGATTGGTTGAAATCAGAGATATCAGGAAAAGTCTTATAATACTCTCATAAGACAAATTAAGAATGTTGGCCTTGCGTAGATCGAAAAAAAAACAATATTTTTCTATCGATTAGTCATATCATAATTCTAAATCGAACGGGACACTATTTCCTAATATGATTTTCAAAAACCTTTAACAAAAACTCATCGAATTGGTTAATTTCTGACTGATGAAATGTCAATATACTTCGGGGCCTCGAGAACTCTCTTTTGAATAATAAAAACCTCTTGTATCTTATTATGTTCCGATCGTGGACAAAATTTTAGTTCAAAAACTTTTTAACAGGTGGGAAGGTTTTCTCATGAGTTGATAATGAATAAACTGAAGCTGAAAATCTCTAATTCTGAAGACAGAAAATGTCATATCTTCGTTTGTTTTTTGTATTTTTAGGCAAAACATATTTTTATAATTGTAAAACTGAAATATCGCAATGGGAAAAACCAAAAGGATGGCTAACAGATGAATCTAATCGAACAAGTACATCATCATCAATATCTACGACAAATCGAATTAAAAAAGGTTTTCATTTTTTCTTAATAAAAAAATTTTGTTTTTTGTTTTCATCTGAAGACTTTTTTTTTTTTTTTTATTTTATAAAAGAATCAACACCAAATGTTTCATCAACAGTTCGTACTAGATATAAGATAGAAGAATTATCTTCAGAAAAAAAACTTCCTCAAATTTTAAATTCTAAATTACCTTCAGAATATTCAAATAATCATCACAATGGAAATCATACATTTCAAGAATCTTTACAGTCTAATGAACAATTACCTACTAATCCAAACCATCGTCTTCCAACTCCAGGTTTATTATATTATAAAAAAAAAAGAAATTAATTATGTAAATTTTTTTTGTTTCTTTTCATTTTATATCTTAGATGATGATAATTCTCAAATGTCATTTTCATCAAGTAGTAGTAAAGAGTCATCATTATTAATATCTGGCAGTAATAATACAAATGAAAGTAATGGTACTGTTTTACATTCATCTTTATCAGAATCCGGTAAAATGAATATCATCATATTAAAATTATAATTAATGAACTTTTTCAAAGCTATTTCAGTTTCCACTTCTCTATGTGATATTCAATCGAAACCTTTAGAAAATAATACAAAATTTGTAAATGGTAATATATTTCAATTGAAATTTCATAAATGATTTTTATTATTTAGGAAATGATAATAAATATTCGGTATCACAATCTACTCTTCCTTCGTTAACAAACACAGAATCTACTCTAGCGTATGTTATTAGAAGTTTTTGAAAATTTATATTATTTTTAATTATGAAAAAACGGAAGATTATAGATAGAAATATGATCATAAATGATCGTGATTAGTAAGCTCCATTCTACTGCAAAGACGGGTAGAATAAACAATGAAGCAACAGTTTTTTTTTCTTTTAATTTATTAATGATATCATAATTTATGTGTGAGAAAAAGATTTTGATAGATGAAAAATTCAACACTATACTTTTAGTTCAATTTTAATGACCTACTTGTCATACATTACTTTCAAAAGAATCCCAGTGAAATAATTAAAAGATATATAGAAAATATTTTTTATGAATACAGCTTTATTAAATTCATAAATAGATTTTATGAACTATAAAAAATTATTAATTTTAATTATATGTGTTAATTTCCTTTATTTTTATAAATAGTAATACTCTAATACGTTCTTGCCTTTGTTAAAAACAGTAGATTTCAATCACTATTTTCAAAACTTTGTTGTCTATTTTTAGGACAAATTTGCGAATTTCTGCATCAAATATGCTATGAAGCTGATTAGAAATGTCGGTGATAGGTCTAGAACTTCGCAAAAATAAGACATGATCATGATGACAAAACATCTTTTGAAATTGTTGAAGGTCATTGGAGTTCATCTTCAGACGTTTTTCTTCTGAGAAAAATCGAAAAACATTTTGAAAGGGAGATGTGGTTAACCTTAGATGCCCTCTTCTCTAAATCCACCACTAAGAGCTGTAACTCAATATTAAGACTGATGAGAATTCCAGCTGAAAACTTTTTACAATAGAAAAAGACAAGAATAATGATAGAAAACAAAATATTCGAATAAGGATTCCATCAATCGAAAATTTCTAAAATATTTGTATCTAATTTTTTTGGGTTAGAAAAGCAATAGTTGAGTCGATTGGTCTATACCTCTATTTATGTTATTTGATATTCCACCTTTCTATCAAGTCTTCTAGTCTAACTTGATCATTCGATCCGATCGTATTACCATATTTGTTGATATACGATTAATAAGTATCAACGCCGGCTCTCACGGAAAAGGTTTTTAGGTACTACCAATAATGCTATCTGTAATCGCTTCCGATTTGTTATTATTTGTTAAATGTCAATTTCTAAATTGAATTAAATCGAGCATTTTTTTTCTCCTGATCAATTAAAATTCAGATTTAAAAAAAAATTCGATTAAACTCGAATAATTTGTTTTTGTTAAGCACTGGAAATGAATCACCTATTCCGACTATCTCAAAAGCTGAACGTGAACAAAATATTCAAAAATTTTATCGTGCTGAACTCATTCAACATTTAACTGGTTGGTCATCGACTCAATTAGAAAAACAGGTAGAGATATTAAGAAAACAAAAAATTATTCTTCATATTAAATTATATTGATCATTCTAGTGTTTTAAACTTTTTGATGATTATTATGGATACAGTGCTAAAATGTCGACAGCATTTACTGAATTAAAAGCATTAAAATCTAACTTTCGTATACTTGAGATCAAACGAAATATTCTAAGACAACGGTAAATAATTATCGTATTGATGTTTATTTTTTATTTATATTTGTTTTTCTTACAGACTTCTTAGCTGTCAAAAACACATAAGACAAGGAGAAGAAGATAAACATTTATAATAAAAATATTCTCCTCTTTTGTTGTTGTTGTTGATATTATTATTTTTTTTTTTTTTAAATGCTTTGTCATGCCGATTAACTTCTATTCTCTTCTTCATATCACCTAGCAGCAACGTGCATTAGCATGCACATTAAGGTTAAAAAATCCTTTTGAAGAAGAAGAAGAAGGGAATGAGTAAATCTGTTCATCTTTTCTTTTCTCTGCGTCAGATAAGACTTAACATTAACATTTTCTGGCCTATTTTTGTAATTCAGCTGCTTGGTGATGATCGAATTCTCTTTTTTTTCTTTTGCTGTTTATGTTTCTTTTCTTTTTGTTTCTCTTTCCATAATAAACTGGTCCTTTACTCTTCTATATCGATTTGCTCTTTGTATTGTATTATTGTGTATTTTTTGGTTTGTTCTTTTGTTTTCCTCCTTTTGAAAAAGTTACATATTATACATATATATATATAGATATACATTTGAAAATATGATACTTGTGCAGAAAAAATAATGAGTTGATGTAAAAAAAAAAAGAAATTGTATTTTTCATTTTGATTGAATTAGAATGAAAAAATGTATTTTTATTTCTTTTAGACGTTCTTTTTTCGTTTTTTGATGGGATAAAACATAGAAGTTATAGGTTTGTTTCTCATTATAGCTTTGTTATAACAATTGTACAATGAAAAAAAACTCTTGGCTATTCGAAAGTAAAACCTCGGTTTGCTTGTTTGTGTTGAATTTTTATTCAAAAAGAATAAATGATCAAGTACTTTATCTATGATCTTTTTTGTTCTAAACAGAAATTCAATTGCATATGAATTTAAATTTTTATGTACTTGAGTGATTTTGCATGTGAATTCTCATGATATGATAATATGTTTTGAGCTTATATTTTTCTTTTAAAAGAAACTCATGAAAATAATAAGCTTTATGGATGTTGTATTTTGCTGTTGTACTTTAACTTTTCTGAAAAATTCTCTTTTCTATGCTTTATGTTTGACTAACCAAGTAAGATAAAAGAAAATAATGTCGTTTTTATATTGACAGAATTTACAAAATTACTCAAGAATTTGAAGTCTCCAGAAATATACAAAGTATAGAACTTAATGTTGTAAAAAGCACTTAGAGTCATTAACGGCGTTGTCTTTTTAATTTTTTAAAATACGTTTAAAAGAAATGTTTTTTTTCTCTTATATAAATGCGTTATTATTCATTATTGTCATTCATCCATCAAAATTAATTAGTTTTAAAACTGCAAAAATTCTACGCAGTTGTCGAAGTCTTGAAGTTCTAGAATTATCTGCTTTTCTCTTATTAGAAACACTGCTAATGAGTATATGTTTATAATCTAATCTCATCGAATTATCTTTTTTTTCTCTTTTTATATTATTAATCCTTGTTTATTTCATGCTTCTCCAAATTTCCGGTAAAAAGATCGCAAAAATGCTTTGAAGTAATAAGAATTCGGGAAGACTATAGTATAAAAATATATTTTTGTAGAATTATTTTGAGTCTCAGAAAAACCATATTATACAGGAAATATGTACTTAGAATATTTCATCATTTGGTTAGATATTTTTAAACAAAAAAAACACATAAGCTGATTTAATTAAATTTATTTCAAAGAATAAGTAATATGGGCTGCTATGTTGTTTTTTTGCCCTCTCAAATTCTAGTGGTTTCTTTTAAATTATCTAAATAAAACGACGAAATATACGTATAAATGAGAATTTTGTTTTTTATCGATTTATAATAAATAAATTACCCGAAAATCAATAAAAAGAAATTATATTTCGTGGCCAATTGTTTTTATACAATGACTATATTAAAATATGTTAATTTCAATGAAAGGAAGGGGTAAGAAGTGCTTTGAATAATTCATGTTTTATGGTTGAAAAAAAAAAATATGCATCTCATATATCTTTCATTAATTATAGAAAAGTGAACTTTAGTAATTGAAGAGAAGAAACATGTATTCTATTTCAAGACATAAAAATATCTTCGACATTAAGATTTACAAAGTGCATTGTTAACAACTTAAAATATAAACCTTTTTCTTGTCTTTAGTTTTTGAGCGTAACAAGATATTTGCTGTTTTTCTTTGTAGATAAAATTAATCATTATAAGGAATAATTTGTACGATAACTAATAGAATAGTTTAAAGAAATAGAATTATATGATTTTTATTTCTAGAGTTTTGTTTTGTTTTAAATAGCCTTTCCCGATGACTTGATTAGACTCGTATTTATTATAATGGAAACGATGGTTTTTTTTTTCAAGCTTATTATTAAGATAATTATGAAAATAATGTTGATAATACTCGGACTTGTCGCATATATATAATAATATTTGTGTGAAAAAAGGACGTTTTTTTTCCTGTATGTTAAGATCAAAAGTTTATTTCTTTCTTTCTGTGAGATAAATATATTTGTTTTATTTTTTATTCTATTTGGACTAATGAATAGGATTGAGGAAAAACTCATTTTAGTCTTATGGTGAACTTTTAAAAAAGCATGGTTTTCACAAGCAATAAATCATTTTTTTTTTCGTTTGAGAGTCAAACGGTTGATGATATGTTTAATAGAATACTATGACATACATCATCTATTTTCTTTTTTTTCTTCTTTTTTTTTTCTTTTTGTTGTAGTCGGGTTGGAAGGGAGTGACGTAGATTTCTCACACATGCACAGTCACTCTTCTCTTTCTGTAATGTAGTTGGTGCACCAAGCACCCCCTTAACGGCTGTCGCTTTTTTTTTCTTTCTTTTATTTAAAACGACACAAACCTAAAAGAACCGCTTTCATAGCACTACAACTATATTGTTATTTTTTGAATATTTTCTTCATACAGAACTATATATTATTTATTTTAGAATATTTCATTGCATTATTTAAAAAAAAACACGACAATTATTACTATCGTATTAATAAGGTGAGTTTCAATGTTTTATCATTATTTGAAATATCCAAGAGACATAGATAAAGGTCATATATAATAAAAAATATTGTCTCGACCGATTTTGCGCACGGATACTTTTACAGTAATTAAAGTCATATAGCCTTTTACCAAGCGAATGTATGCTACATACAAACAGCAAGAACAAACAACTAATGCACTCGTGACACCTTTCAATGATTGGGGGGGGTATTTATATTGTTGATTTTATCGTATTTGTTTTATAGGTTGATTTTGATGAATTAACAAATTTTTATTGAGAAAAATAATGCATAGACTAATGAATGAAGGTAAATATAATACAAATTAATGTTTTGTTTTATTTTTATTATTATTTTAAAATTTTTAGTAACCAATGAAACTAACAATACTACATCAGTAACAGTCCATAATAAACAACCCAGTGCTGTACGAAAACGAAAGCTTCGTCGTGTAAAATCATTAATTAGATCGTCTATTGATAGATTAACAAATGAAAAACAAATAGAGCAGATTGGAAAAACAATATCAACAAATACATCTGTTGATAAAAGACCTTTTCCCTTTGGACATTGGTAAGAATTTATTTTATTTTAGTCGTTGTCTAGCTATTTTTATATCATAGTCGTGTTTGTGCGGATAAAGCTACCGGTGCTCATTATGGTGTCCCAACCTGTGAAGGATGCAAAGTAAATTTATATTTGAACAGATGCTTGCTTATTATTTATAGATTGATTAAAAATAAAGAACTATATAGTATTTCATATCTTCTTTCCAATCAAAATGATATCAACTTATTTTATGTATAAAAGACTCTTTATGATCTATGATAAATATATCAGTTGAAAGCAAAGAGAATTTTCAAAAACTTAAATTGGTTTTTTTCTTAACATATGAATTTGAATATATATTTGTTTATTATAGGGTTTCTTCAAACGAAGTATATTACGAAAAGAAAAATATCGATGTTATTTTGGTGACAAATGTACAATTAATAGTGACAATCGTAACAGATGCAAATCATGTCGTTTTCAAAAATGTCTTAAAGAAGGAATGTCCGTAGAAGGTTTGTGTCTTACATCTAATTGAAATTTTTTGATTACGTTGTTTTTTTATTCATGAATAAGTTTTTCAAATAATTAAAAAACAAAGAATAATCTAGCTTCATGAAAATAATAAACAATATTTCTTACATTATTTTTTACAAACTCATCTTATTATGAATCTATTTCGTTTATTATATTTTAGGCGTTCGAATGGGTCGAATACCTAAATTAATAAAAGAAAAAGCTTTAGCTGAACATGTATCATCAACTATAGAAAATGAAGATCCAACTCAATTATCATCACCACGTGTTCCATCAATAAATATAAATTCACATAATCCTATATCAACATCAACAACAGTTGATTTAAATTTACCATTTATTGATGAACATTTACTTTTTGCTGAATTAGATACTATACCGAATGATAGTCAGTTTAAATGTCATTCACCACCACGAATACCATCAACTACAGTATCATCATCATGTCATAATTATGAATTACCAGATAATTTTACAATAGATGAAACAAGACAAAGAGATGATAAAGAAGATGATAAACGTATCGTTAAATTAAATCATTTAGCTTTAACTAATTACATGACAAATTGTGAAGAACGTTTTGCAAATAATGTTATTGAACGTATGAAAAATATTGTGACAAAAATATCACATCCAACAACATGTACAGAACTTGATTATGATGAATCATCATTCATTCGATATCTTCGTTGGAAAATGTTTGATTTAAGTAATACATATAATGGACGTACAAGACAATTAATTGAACGAATGAATAGTATGATTCATCTTGGAGTAAGGATATAGAATATTATTGTTTTTTTTAATTTTGTATTTTAATGTTTTTTTTTATTAGATTACAGATTTTCCGGGAAATTCTTCATCACTTCAAGATATCTGGGCCGGGCTCACAGGTTTATTTCAATGAAATTTGAGTGCTTTTTTTCTTACATGTATATATGTATATGTAATTTCAGATGCCATTCCATTTCATGTTAAAAATCTCATCGCTTTTGCACGAGAAGTAAGTGCAGTAGAAATTATCTTCTGTTCTTAATTCTTCAATTGCTTGCAGCATAAAGTTCAAAGAAGAGAAGCTTAATAGATAAACTTTATATAATTGCGTATAACTAAGGATAATATTAGAACTCGTTTGACCCTAAAATATTTTGTCAAAGGAAATATTTAGAAAAAACATTTCATGGAAATAAAAGATGCACTATTTGTTTTTTATCTTCATATACTTTGAAATGAATATTTAACCTTCATATTATATATTATTTTTCAATAACATAAAAAGAAATAGAAAGAAACCAAAATTTTATATTTAGATGCCAGCAATCAATGAAATTGATCCGGACGATTTTCATAAAATAATGAACAATCGTCTATTTGACTTTTGGCTTGTAAGCAAAATTCAATCGGTCTTTTCTTATTGTTTAATGATATTTCTTATTTTATTTAGATTAAACATGCACCATTAATTGGTAACAATGAATCATATATGATGTTACCCAATGGACTTCAATATACACGACAATGGATGAATAAAATCATTGGTGAAGAAATGGTTCAAACAATGTTTGATTTTGCTAATAAATTTAATGCCTTACGTTTAACGCATGAAGAACATGCTTTAATATTTCCTGTTGTTATTTGTCTTAAAGGTAAAATTCTAGATATGTTGTTTTTTTTATTCGTACAAACACTTTGACAAAAAAAGGAAACCGTTGACTTACTTATCTTATTACCATCCTGAGTCATGTTTCTTGAAAATAATCAAAAAAAAAAAAATAGAAATTAATATCAAAAAGAACATTTTAATGTATAATTAACAAATGTTTTCTAACAATGAAAATTCTTTTAAAATAACTAGTCCATTTTAGATGAAACACTTCATGATCAAGAAACTGTTCGTAATATTCAATCTTTTTATTTATATGCATTATATATTCAAATGTTAACAACACGTACACAACCAGAAGCTAAATTAATATTTCGTAGTCTACTTCAGGTTTAAAGACAAAGATTTTATTAAAAACAAAATTATTTATTTTTTTCTTGAATAGATTTTTGCTTATTTACCGTTATTAAATGAATTACAAGAAAAAAAAATTGGTTCACTCATTCCGCCAAGTAAGTTTCACATTTTCAAATTTAGTCTAACAAAACATTTATATTAACATGCACGTACCCGCTTTTTACTGCACATAGTTAATAAAAATCATCGGATTTTAAGCACGCTTCGTGGTTTCATGCACGATGTTCTTTTATTAGAATGTCATGGTAGTTGTTTTTGTTTTGCTTGCTAACATTTTTTTTTTCATATGCTGATTTTGATTGTTTGGCTATTTCAATTGAAAATAGTTCAAATTTGAAATTTTCTATCATTTTTTCTTTTTTTTTAGATTCTGACGCAGAATTATAATGAAATAGAATATTATTTCTCATCCATTCGAGTTCTTTCATATTGTTTAATGTTGTCGATTAACATGTAATTGATGTTTCTTCTTTTTTTTAATGTCCTTGTATGTGTATGTGTATTGAAATATGTATTTATGAGAAATATTTCCACAAAGAGAAATAAAGCATCCGACAAAAGAAAAACCTTCAAAAAAAAAAAAAAAAAAGAAATATAATATAACAAGCTGTTACATACAGTTATAATACTCCTCTAGACAAGGATGGCATTTTTCGTATATGTGAAGTAAGTAAAAAGATTGAGGTTTTTTCTGCGTTAAAATAAATAATGTTATGAGAAATTTTCATAGAGATAATGCAATAAGTAAGGT
Organism: Rotaria sp. Silwood1; assembly: GCA_905250075.1. Taxonomy (NCBI): domain Eukaryota; kingdom Metazoa; phylum Rotifera; class Eurotatoria; order Philodinida; family Philodinidae; genus Rotaria; species Rotaria sp. Silwood1. Next base: position 2,144,797 of record CAJNOP010000012.1, on the reverse strand, counting down.
GTCAAAAATGCAAAATTCGAGTGCATTTTATTTTCTGTTCTTTCATATAAGATTCGATTACTATTTAGCTTGGACAATCACCTTTAAATACATCAAATGACGAAAATATAGTATTTGTAGCCCACCAATGCACTTTTTTTTGAGAAACTGTTGATTCTTGATTATCTTAATTTTATAAACTTTTCGAAAACATAATATTCAAAATCAGAATGAAAAGCTGAGTAGAAAAATGCTATTTAATAAGATGTAAAATTATTAAGATTAAAAAGTCCTATCCGACATATCTAGATTCATCAAACTTGAAGCATGTATCTGTGAGCGTTTTTTGTAAACCAATCTAGGTTTTGTAAGAAGAAAGAGAAGCAAATGTCTTATTTCATTAGAATCATCAGGTCATGAGCAGCACAAGTACCGCTTCAGCTTTTTTAGATTTTATTTTATTCTTAGGAAACTTGAATTTTTTTTCTCATCTGGTAGTAATGTGAGGCGAAAAGAAAAAAAACATATTTGTATTTAGCAATTTTAATTATCATGGTCCAGCCATGAAAGCAATGTAGATAGCATATTCGGAATTAGTGTCGAAAACTACATTGAATACTACATGTTCTAAAAGACCTTCTGTTCTGCGAAAAATCGATCCCTGGAAGGCGCTAGGGGCAAAATTTTAGAAAAATAGATCTGAGGAAGACTACAAGTTGGTTTTCCATCGAAAATAGTTGTTATTAAAACATATATGGTTCAGTACAGTTTTCGACACTAATTTCGAATATGCTATCTGCATTGCTTTCATGGCTGGACCATGATAATTAAAATTGCTAAATACAAATATTTTTTTTTTCTTTTCGCCACACATTACTACCAGATGAGAAAAAAAATTCAAGTTTCCTAAGAATAAAATAAAATCTAAAAAAGCTGAAGCGGTACTTGTGCTGCTCATGACCTGATGATTCTAATGGGACAAGACATTTGCTTCTATTTCTTCTTACAAAACCTAGATTGGTTTACAAAAAACGCTTACAGATACATGTTTCAAGTTTGATGAATCTAGATATGTCGGATAGGACTTTTTAATCTTAATAATTTTACATCTTATTAAATAGCATTTTTCTACTCAGCTTTTCATTCTGATTTTGAATATTATGTTTTCGAAAAGTTTATAAAATTAAGATAATCAAGAATCAACAGTTTCTCAAGAAAAAGTGCCTTGGTGGGCTACAAATACTATATTTTCGTCATTTGATGTATTTGAAGGTGTTTGTCCAAGCTAAATAGTAATCGAATCGAAATAAAACACAAATATTCGTGAGCAGCTTTTGAAGTTCTATTGAATGTTATATGAAAGAACAGAAAATAAAATGCACTCGAATTTTGCATTTTTTGATATCTTACTTCCAGAAGTCGTTAAAGAAGGTAGTTTTTTATAGTAAGCAATTGTTCAGCAATCAAAGTCAAGAGATAAAAAAAACGTTTTTCTTGAAGTCACATGAAAATATTTTCTAAATGATAATCTGGGGTTTTCTTTCAATAAGATTTTTAAATTCTCTATATGAAAAGTAATAGCACTAGAGAACATAAATTGATCGTACGAAATATCGAAACACCGTAAGAAAAAAAAATGAATTACATAGAGTATAGATCAGTCTTACTGATTATATATGTACAGAAAAATGAAGACAATACCGAAAATATTGAAAAGACTATTCTATTTAAATATGTCGAAAATGCAAATAAATGTAACAACAGCAATTGTAACATGTTGTAAGTATTAAACAATATAAATTTTAGAAGAAAGTCTATAGTATCAAGTTAAAAGACCTCGCTTGAGCTATGAAATTTGGATATCGATCACAGCATTATAGAGTTCGTTTTTAGTTTCGACCGATATCTTGGACATACACCGGAATCTTTTCTTAATTTCTTCCGAAGATATGCCTCTTGTTCACAGGAGGGATAGACCCTCCTGAGCTTTAGGCTTCGTACCTATAAAGTATGGTCACCATGACTGAGCGACTACTTATCTTCACACGTATCTTGATTGTGCTGTGTGAAAACTTCAATACCACTAGGCATGAAATGACCCGGAACAAGTCACTAACTGCTATTTCTCTTGAATCACCCGTCTGTGCAAGAACTCTGTGTCAGACTGTCTCTCTCTTCAGAGCTACTGCTAATCATAATTGTAAGGAAGATATAAAGCTATTGAATTAGCTGCTAGGCAGCATTTCATATGGCATGGTAGCTCGGAGGCAGGAACGTTATTCCTTTTTTCCTTCCTGTAAAAATATTGAATTTTTGCATTAAAACTCTGCCAAATAGTCGAAATCAGCTTTCTATCAGACTAATTGGCAAATTTTGAGCTCCTCTCAAGTAAAAAAAGCCTACAAAGAGCTGTAAAAATAGATTAATAAGGGAAGTCCATCAATTGATAAATTACTTTTGTGTTGAGACTGTGTTCATCATGCAGACTCTAATAAGCTATGACTACTCCAAGAAGAACTCGACTCATTAGCTTATTATTACCGAGTTATTGTAGTTTTCTGGTATTTTTTCAAGTCAATGTCGTGCTCCCCTCAAGAATACTAAAAAAACTCATTTATCGATTTTTGATTTGAAACTTTCCATAAATACTGAAGTTAATAAGAACAGTTTATCATGAACGTTTCAAATTGTTCAGTTGTTCCTACCTCAATACACAACTACAATAATACGTTGCCTTTTACACTGTACACATACACCAGCAGATTTGATATTCTTGTTTTAGAAAAGAAACAAACTGAAAGAGGTAAAAATTTGACAATAAACTATTGTCATTAAGATCTATCTTTATGCAAACTTTCAGATCAAAATTTGAAAATAAGTTTTCTTTGTGTTCCTAAGATGGAACACGACATTGGCTTAAAACAGATTGTAAGACTGCAGAATACTCTTAACTCATTAGGATCTACACTACTTACAAAGTCCAGACTTCAAAGTGATTAATAAGTTGAGAGACTACTCTCGTAAATTTTTTTTTGATACTTTTGTACATCTTATGTTTTGTACAGTATATTTAATCAAATGATGATCATTTGACATGGATGATTTTTAGTAGAAATATTTGAATTTCATTTTCATCTTCAGAATACCTACAAAATTGAATAAAATATTAAAAAGAAAAAAAATCATGAAAAAAAACTAACTATTGCAATGAATGTGAGTCAATAAAATTTTAATTTTATTACTTAACAATCATTAATTATTCTTTTTTTTTTAATCTAAAATTTATTTAACTTGCGAGATTATTTAATGGTTTGTTTTATATTTAAAAATGTGTTACAGAATCATTATCACTTGTCCAAATAGTTCCACTACTCATTTGTTTTCTATCGTTATTTAATGTTGATTGATGAACATATTTATATGTTAACCAAATAATAACGCCTAATATTACTGCAATATCAATCAAAATTAAAATCATTATAATTATTTTAGCAATTTGTCGTTGTTTTGAACAATAAAAAATATTCGAGATGATTGAAACTCTTCGTATTGTATGTATATGATTTGTATCATTTAATATTAATGGTAAATATTGACATGTTTGTAAACATATTTGTTGTTTATTAGTATAATCAATAGATAAATATTCAATAAAATTAGTTTTTTCACATATTGTTAAAAATTGATTTTGATTTTCTTGTGTAGAATTAAAATAATGAATTTTATAATCCGTATGATTTTGATTATAATCAAATATAATTAAAGAATTTTTTGAATTAATATATAATTTTTGATGTATCCAATTAATATATACTTGTACTGGTTTATTTAAATTAATTAAATTCATATATAAGTAACAATGATAAGTTTTTAATTGACATACATATAATTGATATGAAGCAGTTTTAAATAAAATCCATAAAGAATTAAATTTTTCATCAATAATATAATTTAATATTGTTTGATTTTTTGGTAAATCTAGTAAATAAGTTTGTTTATAAGGTGTTGATGTTAATGGTAAAGTAAATATTTGTAATAACATTGTTTGATTATTTAATACGTATAAATAACGTTGACCAAGTGAGATAGAAATATATGTTGAATATTTAACATTGTTTGATTTTTCTATCCAATAATTATATATAGTATCATAAATATGTAATGTAACTATAGAATATGTTTCATTTAATTGATTAATTAATAAAATAATTGTATTTGTTCGTTTATAAAATAAACCATTTTCAATAGTTGTATTTGGTTTTGTTTCATAGATCAAGCTTGATGAATACTTTTGTTCGAAATCAAAATTGAGTAGAAAAATATTTTTAGTTGAAATTAACATAAATATTTTATCATCACATTTATCATTAATACTTGTTACAGAAGACAAATAGACTAGGAATATAAATATTGATATGTTTATATTTATTAAAATGGTAAATTTTGCCATCATATTTGTTTGTAAAATGAAAACAAAAAAAGATGTTGAATGTCTTTTGAAATGAATAAAGGTCGAAGATATTTTCTTATCAAACGAATTATTAGACCTTTATCGAACTACAAAATGCTATTTAGTATTGATAAGTAAATTATGCATATTAAAAAAATATTAATTATTCATGAGAGATATAGAAATACAAAACAATAATTTTTATTGTATTGCTTCTATATAAAATTTTATACAAAAATTTGAATTTTCGAATATTTGTTCTAAATCATAGCTGCTAAAAATGAGTGGTCGTGTGGTTTTTTTTATATCTCTCTCATTGCAATGTAGTTATTCACTAACATTTAACAGATTATGAAGAAGGTTTGCACAGTTCATCTTTAAGCATGAAATCGAGCCTTTTATTTATAGTTATAAGTATTAATAGGAAACTCTTCAATTGTATAGAGAACAACGAAAATTGTTTATGTTTCTCATGTAAAAGAAATCACCATGTCATATTTCGTTTGAATTATCAATTGATTGTAGCGTGACGACAACTTATCGTGAGGATTTCATAGTTTTCTTATTTGAAAGAGGGAAATCTCTACTACAAAGTTTTGTAAAAATAATTTGTTCAAAATAAGTACTGAGAACTGAAAAGTTCTTTGGACGCTTCTGAAATTTAGAAGAGAATCTCCATTCATTTAGAAACTATTTTCTGTCTTTTGCCGGATTTTGTAGTACTACGATAGCTCATTATAAACAAGTGCAACTCCATATTTTGGAACCAATTAGAGTTTAGTGAACTGTCATTAAGAGCACATTATATAAAACAAAACATTAGATATTACGAGAAAAACTCCATTGAACGTTGCTGAGGGAAAGTTAACTTTTTTAATAAAACTATTTTCTGTGGAACCTATAATTTCATAACTCGAGTACTGTGATATCACTAGAAAGCCCGTATCGCACAACTACACTCACGTATAGCATGCCTAAAAATTTTGAAAGCTGAATGCAAGACAAATCGATCAAAAGATACTTTTTCAATCAAATATGTTTTTAAAACTTTATAGCTTTCGGTAAGTATTTCGAACGAAATATTATGATACAGTTCTGTAGTAGAGACTTCACTCATTCTAACAATAAAAATATCGAGGCTCCATAATGAGCTGCTGTCACGCCGTACTAAAAAGAAAATTACTGCTAAACTATTACACTATATAGTAGAAACACTTTGCGTGACTTATGATTCAGTATTGTTTGAAGTTGTATGCATAGTTCTATAGATTTGTTGTAAACATTGCATTATGATATTATGTATCTTGAATCGACTGCGAGTGAACCTAGTCTATTCCTAAATATTTAGATCTGATTTAGTGAAAGTGTTTCAGGCCTAAACCCGGACCCAAACCATATTCTTAATGTCGACGAAATGTATTAATTTGGATTAGAAAATGTTTCTCTATGTGTCAAATCGCTCTTAAATTGTTTCTATGTGCATCATGTAGACTCTCATGAGCTATGAATATTCTGAAAAGAGTTCGAATTAACAGCTTATTACTGCCGAGATCTTGTATTTTTAGCAGAATGTTCTGCTTTTTCTCATAAACATTAAGAAAACAGAATTTCGAACTGCAACCTGACACTTCCCATAAAGACCAAAGCATATTTGTTACGCAGCTCATATATAAAGGTAAGTTTTAATGTTCTTGTTTTAAAATAAGCGCAATTAAACAATTCAAAACTTTTACAATAAATTATACTTCATTAGGTCTGTCACTGTGTAAATTTTCAAATTAAATTCCAAAACAGATTTTTCTTGATGTCCATGAGAAAAACCATGGTATTTTTCTAAAACATATGGTGCCTCAGCAGCAATAAGTTATTAAGCCGAACTCTTCTCGGAGTATTCATTGCTCATTAGAACCTGTATGATATATATAGTCCTGAGTCAAAAACTATTCGACACATAGAAACATGCTTTCAGGAATCGTCAAATCATTTCGAAGATACGCAATACTTTTTATCGATTATTTGTATTTTGCTCGGGATACATCACTCAAACAATCTTGAGAACGATGTTACAATAATCAAGTTATAATAAACTTGCTACTTTACGAGTATGACCCGTTGTTATGGTTCAAAATCTAGATCTAGTCCAATCAGACGGACTCTAGTAGTGATAAAAAGAAATTTTGATGCATAACTGAATTTTTTCCAATACTCGAACCTTTTGAATTTTGAACGAGAATTTCATGTTAATTATCTTTTACAAGAACTAATAAAAATTTTTAGATTATCATGTTACCATCATCGAATGAATCAGATATTCAGTTTCAACTTTATTTCCTTGGTTGTGATTCAGATTCTATTACTCGTTCATCAAATGATACATCAATTGTGGGTCATGTAATTCGTTCGGCAACAAATAAAATTCAAAAATTTGAAAAAATATATAATAGAAAAGAATCAAATCGTGTCACTGATATTGATCAACTTTCTTTATTCCACAGTCCTACTTCGTTCCCACGAAAAAATACTACAAGACGTGTATCAATAGAAATTACAAAAAATGAAAACTCTAAACTATCAATACCAATAGTTAAATCTGTGTCTAGTACTCGATCACCATCATTGATTGAAATTAAAGCAGACACAAAAGTATCTATTCCTCAAGCACCACCATTACCAAACTCGTTCGATTTAGCAATTAAATTACAATCAAAGTCATTTAAAACAGCAATTATTTCACCTGATCAAGAAACTTTATGGTCCAAAGTAAGAGTTATTTATTTTTAACCTCGCTTGTAAGAAATCACTTCAAGTACTTACGAAAGATATTAATTTGATTTTTTACAAGAAAAATTAAATGTTATTGATTTTGAGTCACTAAAATAAAACGCAACAAGGAATCATGACAATTTTTTGTGTTTTTTTACTCCCATCTTGAATCAGTTTTTCTATAGGCGAAAAATTACGATGTTGCTGGCTATTTTAATCCATTAATTAAAACAATAAATGAAAGTAAATCATTTAAAAAACTTTTTTTTTAAAACAAAATTTTGTTTTTTTTCTCTTAAGAAAATTCAAATACAATGAATGAGTCAAAAATCAAAACGATTCTTGACAAGCGTAAATCATATAACCTTGGTTTGTACGATTTTTCCAAATTAGTTAATATTTTTTTTCGCATTTTACCAAATTACCAATAATGCGTATTTTATTTATACATAAATGAGTCATAATGTTTCTCTTTCTATCAAGGTGACAGAAGGGTAGAAACGAAAATAGTTTTTCTGACAAATACGAAAGTGTTCTTCACTTGGTTACTGGAATACAAAAGCATGATTTCAACCGAAAACATTATTTTCACATAAAAGTGAGCTTGTCGGCGAAATATACTTTACGTTTTGCGAATGACTCATGAAAAAAAAAATAAAACAAAAAGATTCAGAAGAAACGAAAACACTGATATTTATGCGTTGGAAAGCGAAGAAAAAAAAAAACCTTTGTCATCTAAAAGGGTAAGGCCCAAAATATCTTATTTCGCTGATAAATATACAACACACGTAATCTTTTATGATGAAATAAAAAAATTTAATATAGTCTAGTTTTTATTATGAAAAAGCATAAAAAAATACATAAATATTTCATAAGCTCATATGTTATGTTTTGTTTGTCATGAACAAATGAAGCGCAAAAAACAACAATTATTTATACATCATATTTTCGTCGATTGGAAAAAAAGAAAATGAAGAAATGCTGATCTTTCAAAATATTTTATTTTTTTGTCAAAAAGAGAAAGAAAGAAAAAAGAGAAAGAAAGAAAAAGAATCACAAAATGAGAAAAAAATCCTTCACATATATATATATATGTATATACAAGATACAATCCATTTTTTCTTTCGTTCTGACTTAAATATATGAAACTTCATTTTGTCTTCTAATATGAATCCATCATCGTCGTACCCTCCTTCGCGTAACGAATTCGATCAATATCTAGGTCGATCAAGTTCTTCTGGAGGAAAGCAGTTTGACAATACCGATGATCTCGTGGCTTGGATATACCAACATGCACAAACATTGCAAAATGGATCAAACGATCCTGTGATGAAATTTTGTAGTGATTCGTCTAATCCGATGTCATTACTACCGGTTGTTCGTTCATTGGAACCACCCATATTTGATCAAGCCAACGTTGATAATGACGCAGTTACAAAAATGTTTGATAGAAATCAAGATTCAAATGCATATGCGCAAAGCGAACTAATTTATGATGTAATTTCTGATATAAATTGTGATTTTGGACTTGTTGAAATGGCCGATTGCATACCTACTATTCCAACACCTACACCAGATTTTGATCTATCACCATCATCACCACCCATGAAAAAACCTCGGAAAAGAAAACAAGATCGAGTACGACCAAATTTGCCACAAACAAATGTACGTGAATGGTATGTCATGGATGGGATCACTGGAAGACAACGTAGACCCTTATTATATGAATTTCTTCGGCAATTGCTTGATAATCCAAATTATTCTCATGTTGCTGCATATGTTGATAAAAGGAAAGGCATTTTTAAATTTTATGAGAAAAGTGCTGCCGCTGAATTATGGCAACACGTCAAGGGCAGAAATTCAGATAGAGGTACATTGATTTTATTTTTATTTATAATAATTATAAATTTCTTTATTTTTTTTTTTGTTTTAGTAATGACATATGATAAATTAGCGCGAGCTATTCGTTATTATTACACCAGTGGAATAATACGTCCAACTCCAGGACGTTTTACATTTGAGTTTGGTTTGCCATAAGGTTTTAAAGACACATCGATCGCAGCTTATTAATAAACATTAATTTCTATTTTTCATTAGCCAAATCATTTCTTTTGATTTGATCAAATCAATGTATTTGACTGTGATTTTTTGTTCTTTTTTATTGCGGCAGGTCCGCATTGATGTCGGTGACATTTTTTTCTGTATATATAATAGAGTCAGTATTGCACATATTTTACGTGCGTTTATCTAGAGATGAAATACTAATAAGATACTCGATTTTGTTTTATCTTGACAAGAATGAAACGAAGCCTAAGGTGAATGATTGTGTCCAAGCACTTTGAAAGAGAAAATCAACTCAAGAATCATTGTCAATTTATTCGGTGACGAACTTTCTTTGTTTCTAGGCATTATATTGGCATTTAATAAACGTAGTCCTATTGAAATAGCTCAAGCAATAAAAAACTTTGATTTCGAAATGATTTCAATCGAACTCGTACAACATTTAATTCAATATATACCTAATGATATCGAGGTAAATATATGCAAGAAAATAAAATTCAATCAGAAAATTGTTTTTTTAAGTTCGATTTTATATTGGACGGCACACTTTATATGAACATTAACATGATATTAAAACATGTTCTGTACTGATTTTGTTTTTATTCTTTTCTGACTTTTAACTTGCTCTTTTTCTTATCGTTTTTATGATTTTTTAAGATGAAAATAGAAAGACTTGTCAGCATTGCCTATCGTTAATATTCTATAGTACTACTTAAGCAGACAAGAAACGAAAAAAAGTTTTGATGTGTAAAAAAAAAAGAACATGTATTTAAGCTTTCAAAACGACTTGTTTTTCTTTCTTGTAGTTAAAAAAAGCAAGTTAAAAAGTATTGAGTTTCACCAGTTTGTTTTTTTTTCTCATCGAAAAACATGGGTCTTTCTTACGAATAAATATATTGGCTTGTTCTGTTTCTGTTTGACTAAATGATTAAAAAAAAAACTTTAAGTACGCAATAGTCTATTGAGTGAGAAATTCAACAAAATTATGCTTCGCTATTAAAGGATTCTACAGCTTACAAAAAAAACCTATTTGATAAGAATTATCATACAAATTAAAATTGATAATAAACGGATATATCCTGCATCCTGATTAAGCAATCCGTCGATAACGTAAAAAAAAAATTAAATCATAATATGTATGAACACGTGTGAGTTTAGGGATATAAAAAAAGATAGGAACCATTCATAAATAACATCTAGAGAAAGGGAAGAAGGGAAAAGGCTTCAAAACTGGAGACATAGGCAGTGATACCGATCAGTCAGAAATTGGAAATCCAACAGCTCTTGACGTGGAATTCAAGAAACTCAAGGTACTCTACAGTGAGGATAGTTTGAAACACTATGACACGTCACTCCATTGAGGAAGTTACAAGAGTTAACAAATAAAATACCAATTCAGGAGTTCTTAACAAGGAATTCCAATTGATTTTCTTCAATCCTTGGGACTTGGAAATATTCAAAGACTTAAAAGGGAACTCGCGGCATTCTGTAATGAGAGGACTAGAAACACGGCTGTACACAACTACATTAACGAGAATACAAAAACTGACACATATAATCTGGATAAGGTTGCTCAAAACACTGAATCCCATTTGATTTCCTTGAACTCCTAACTTTCTGACGATCGGCATATCTCTCATTACAATACAATGTATTTAAAAAAACTAAAACTTTGTATTAGGTTATATTTTTGTTTGTTGTTTATGAAGTAGGTGTTTTTTATATTCGTGTCTGTTTTTAATATATTTATTTAGGAGACAATTATTTACTAAGAGGGCACTGGTAAATTTGAGGAAGCAAGCTCACTCTAGAAGGTGCTCTTTTATATTGCTGGGTCATGCGAATGAGGAAGATAGATGAGAAAGATTAGAATTGCAGTACGGTTCGAAGTTTCTCTCATTAATTCTCATAAAAAGTTTTAGTTCAATAACCAATTGATACACTCTATAGTGCTTAGAGATAAGCCTTATCATTAACGCATAGTGCTCAAGAGAATGACATAATAGTTGGCAAGACGATTATCCTCAGGTATTTTTGAAAAGGTTATCTCTTATTGATATGGTTAAGGAATTTTTCTTCTCGTTCATGTTGTCTTCTAGCTACATTGAGTTTTTTTGCTAGTTTGTTAGTATATACAACGACTGTTTTGGAAAAATAAAATAGTTCTTTTCATCGATCAGTTCAATCGAAACTCTCGTTAATAAAGTGTGTCAATTTTTTATGGGATTTCAGATTTTTAGGAAAATTGAAGCCCAAACCAGAAATTCTATATGAGTTTCGACCTAAGTCGAAAATTGCTTGGACTAAAATTCATGTAACTTGTCGATGAAACTGAACAAATCTGAATGAAAGCAGGAGTCAATTAATGCGACTTTTACTTGAATCTCCTTTATTTATGGCTTCATAAAATGACTTGAGTCTGGATAGTTTCATTTAAAACGCAGAAAGATCAGTAAAATGTCTTCTATGAATTACATCGGAATACTGTTGATATTCAAAGTTAAAAATTAACATGTGCAAATCATTTTTATATTTTATTAAAATTAAACCTAACTATCTCAAATTTTTTACTATTAAAAATAGATCGATGCTTTTCGTCATTTATCTATTGATAAAGAAAAATTACCTCCAACGGATCGACTAATGTATGAGGTGAGTTAAAATAATTAACGAATTCTACAATATAAAATGTTGAATTATAGATTATTCAAATACCATTTTATACGGACCGATTAAATACATTAAAATTTAAACTAATCTTTGCTGATAATTATCATTTATTAAAAGATCAAATGCATCTAATAAATGAAGCTAGTTGCTTTTTATATCAATCAAAGCATATTAAAAAATTACTTGAAGTCAGTTCTTATATTCTTGATTGATTTTGCATTTAATTTAAAAAACATTTCAATTTAGATCATACTTTCTGTAGTTAATCATTTAAATCCAACAGCAACACAGCGAATTCTTACACTTGATGATTTGTCAAAAGTTTGAAAATAACTTTATTTGTCTTTTTTTCTTTTTTACTAAATATTCTGTTTTATTTTAAGATATGTGATTTAAAGACATCAAAAACACGTATACCAATAATGAATATTGTTTCAGAAATATGTAATGATCATCATTCAGAAATATTTGGTCTTAAACAAAATTATAAATTAATTTTATCTGCAAGCAAAAGTTGAATTATTTTAATTCATAAGTTTTGGTTTTTTAAATTTTGGTTTTTTTAGTCGATTTAGATTTAATTAAATCTGGAATTGACGAAATAAAACAAGAATTTGAAGTATACAATACAAAAAAAAGAATTTATTAATTTTTTTTTGTTTATATTTTAGCAAATTCAATTATGCATAAATAAATTCGAAGAAAACATAGAAATTCAAGTAAAAATTATAAATTCTTCTGAATATAAAATGATATTAAATAATTGAATCATTACAGAAATTTGTTTCTAATTGTCAAGAAACATTACATGAAATAGTTCGATATTATCAAATAACAAATGATCAATTTCATAAAACTCTTTCTTATTTTACTAAGGAAATAACACCATCAACTAGGTTTTTTTCGACTTTCGCCAATTTAATTCATTCATTACAAGTATAATAACAGAAAAAAAACGAAAAGAAAATACTCTGTTGTTTTTTTTTCATAGATCAAACGTCCAACATTATAATTGCTGTTTTTTGAATTTAATCACAAAGAGAAATATGGCAACGCCTGCAAAACGACAAAGCATGGTAATGGCATTAAACTGAATTGACATTATGTTTTTCTTTTTAATGATGAGATGAAACAAAATGCTCCAGCAAAAATGCATATTCTGTACATTGTCATGAGTCTTTTTCGCTTTCATTTTCACTTCGCACTTTTTATCTTTCACAGAAACAAACATTTTTTTACTTCATTTAAAAAGAAGACATATATTTCTTTGTGTGCATTTGCACAAAACAACAAGCATTTCTTAAGGTTAAAAAATGGGACTTTCAGCAGTTCAATTCAGTGTATGTCTTCAGTCTTATTGGTATATGTGGTATGTATAACATAAATTGAACAGAATTTTTCCATTACCATTTTTAAATATTTTCAGGTTGACCAATTCTATTACAGGTTTATTATTCACTGGGATTGGTATTGGTAAGAAGAGTTAGAATAATTATAAAATGTTTAGAAAAAAATGTTTTTTATGCTACATCAGGTATTGCTGCATTCTTTATGAAAAAATTTAAAAAGAATAAACCAAATGTTTATGCACGGGCACGCAAACCTGCACCTCGTACAGAACGACCTTTCAGTCCGACTGAATTAAATTCACTTGATGATTCATTTAGTGGTACAACTGGAACAGGTCTCGTTGGAAAATATGATACACGTGTTATTTCAGCTGCGTCAGGTATTTATTTTCTATGTATCAAGTAGGATTTAATGTTTATTTCTTTCAGCAAACGATATTGGTGTATCAGACCCTAATGAAATATTTGCTCAAGCAACTCTTCAAGCAATCAATGGTTTTCGCCGTCGATATGAAGCTCAACCATTAGAACTTAATGATCAATTATCTGAAATAGCTCAACGTTGGGCAGAACAAATGGCTAGTACAGGTAAATTAGAACATAGTCCAGCTGAGTGGCGTAATTTAGGACGACAAACACTTGGAGAAAATTATGCTGCATCATTTCAAGCTGAATTAACAGGTTTAAGTCATATGTTTTTTATTTATCATAAGAAATCATTTAAATTTTATTTTTCGTAGGAGAAAAAATGGTCAGAAAATGGATGAAAGAAGGAAAACGATATATGTTTGGTTATGATGGACGTAAAGATACGGAAAATTTTACACAATTAGTTTGGCGAGCATCAACAGAAATTGGTGTTGGAAGAGCTCGATCTGATGATGGAAATTGGTGGTATGGTGTTGTTATCTTTGATCCTCCTGGTAACATTCCAAATCAATATGCAGATAATGTTCATTTACCAGCTGAAATAAAATGAATAAATTTCTATTTAAAATAGTTTATTAAACAACTATTGTATGACGTGTTTCGTCTGTTTTTTGTATTGAATAAGTGAAAAGAAAACAACTTTTAATACAATGTATAATTGCAATTGTTACTTTTGGAATGTTCTTTTTTTCTTTTTATATTAAGATTGAAAATCGAAAAAAACATTTCGTTGATTCAGCACGAAAGACTTTACTCAAATTGAATAATTATCTTTATTAATTTCTGTTGAACATATACCGATTTGAAAAGATTGTAATGATTAATACTTTGTTCACGTGACTGTAAAAGGACACAAGTACTGTTTCATCGAGATTTGCCTTTCCGGAGGGTCGAACATCACCTTGTTGGTTCTCACGCTGCATAAAACACTGAAGTCGGACAACTACGGATGGACACATCAGTCCTAGATAGATCCTTGCTGAAGAAACTTTAAAGGAAAAATACAAATAAAATTATTTCGAGTCGATATGATTTAGTTATTCTACAAGATTATATTAAAAAATCAATAAGAAACAGAAACATAAAACAACAATAGACAAAGAGAAGTAGAAAGAGACTTTACAAAGACAACAAATGTCAGATATACTTTAACTAATTCTTTGTTGAAAGACTACAGTTTTCTTTGCTTTGAAAATTGACTGTTTGACTTAGTGTCAATGATATGCTAAATATATAAGGAATGTTTTAGTATAGGTGTATCGACCTTAGGGCCCATCAGATTGGTTTCCATCCGGTCAGATCTAGATCTGAAAATATAAGACCTGATGAACTCTAGTCCTGTGAGAAATGTGTAGGGTATGTTAATTATCGAATACAGAGAGCCATAAAAAAATATTTCGTATTTTCATAGCGACTATCCAATTCCGATTAGAAAATTTCATTGTATATCAAAGTTCAATTCGGCCTGGTTTGAAAGTTTAGGATCCGACGGATTCTAATGAGCCTTCTCTTCAATCACACTAGCTATCAAATTGTTCATAGAAAAATCAATTTATCATTTCAGACTAGCATCCATTCGAAAGTTAAGATGGAATCTGTTTGATGACCATCTGTCTTAACACACATGCGTTAGAACGAGCAGATGCCAGTACGCTACCGTGCTATAGAAACATTTTTTATAATATTATTTAATGACGACTGATTTGCAACTTATTACATCTACTTTTGCTTCACTTGCTTACAAATTGCCAAGAAGATGGAAAGTAAAACAATGCATGTGTTCGTTAGTTTTTTGTAACTAAAACATTTAAAGGACAATCCTAAATAACAATTAATCTATTGGAGCAAGTCATGAGATAAAATCAGAATTGGGCTTTTTGTTTTTTTGCTTACGTTCTGTTATAATATATAAAAAAATTGCTTTTGGCTATTTATCGTTTCGTTTTCTAGTCTGTATTTCAATAAAGAGATTATTACATTTGTCAAAAGTGAAGTTTTTGTTTTTCATTCAACCTTTTACAAATATGTATGAGTCAAATACTAACGGTGCATTTAGTAAGCAAAAATATAAGTAAAATGATGAGACGAGATAAGAAAAATAATTTTTCTTTTTCGATACAGTATCACTGTTGCACAAATGAATGTTTGATTAATTAATATATTTATATACTATAGTCATTGAGACAAATCATAAATTTGATTCTATTAATCAAGCATATGACAAGATTCATTTTCAGAGTTAAGAATCTTCGTAATATCTTTGTCAATCAATGCAGAATTTGATAGAAACATTATAAAAATTTGAATTTGCGGGAACATTTGAATGTGAAATTTATTCGTTCGACTTTTTTCTTTTATTCTTATCTTAAATAAATATGATTTTAATAGTTTGATGTTATCATGTCATCAAAAAGTAGAACGCAACCACAACAAAAATCAACAGTAAAATCGAATATATTAAAATCTTATGAACAATGTTTAAAACAAGGAATTCCTAATGAAAAAAAATATGGATCTGATTTTACAGATGGTTTCATTGTCGAACGGTATCCATATCCACCGTATCCGTGGAATATCAATCAATTACCATCTGATAACAAGAAAATCAGCCAACAACGTTACAATGAAAAATCAAGACAAACATCGAAGAAAAAAATCAAATCAAAATCAATTTCAAGAAAAGTTAAATCAAATGCATCACAACGTTCAAAATCAAAAACAAAAAAAAATCAACGATTAAAATCTCAAAAACGATAAGAGCATTTATCAAAACTGTATTTTATAAATAATTTTCATTCTATATTTCAATCATTTACATACAATGATTGTCTAATCATGGGATTTATATGCATATATTCAGCCCCATTTGAATATCGATGCCATTATATGATGCGCACCGCTTGGGTCTGACTCAAGATATTTTCTAGAAACCGGATGAGAGTTAAAGACAACATGCATTTGTTCAACAACTCGACGACATTCAACCGCTGTTGTACATCCATGTAAAAGCTCTTGAATTGCTGTCGCATCTCTAATCACTTCTTCCCATCCAGGTTCATCTGGTACTTCCCATGTATGATTATTAACCATAATTCTTTGCATTGCTGGTCGAGATAATATTATTTCAAAAAGTAATAATAGGAGTATTGAAGAATGAAGAAATGAACTCATATTTAAATAAAAAATCAGTATACTCTTACTTTATGGATGTAATAATATAAAGATGTTTTACAGTATCTGATGGGGTAAAAAATATTTACTTGTATAGTCTTAGTGTCGTATTGTATAGTAATGGCCTCCAAATATTTATATTTTTCAACTAATCCTTCTTTAGACGACTACGTCTATTTATTAGAAAGTTTTTTTTCCTTTCAAATCGTTTTTTTTGGTAAGATTGTCCCATTGACTGTTTTCGTTTACTTTCATCATTGGTATTTTAAAGAAAAGATCATGAAACCATGCAACCATGCATTAGTATACTTTTAGTTTTATTTTGAAATGTTTGCTTACCAACGATCGGTATTATTCATTGAGGTGTAAATCAAGAAAAAATAAAAATGATGCATATGACACTTATTCATGCTTTATGACACTGCAGTAGCGTTAATAATTGTTTCGTCATGAAGCTAAGATTGAAGGAAAAGAGCTGATGCACTTTATTTATTGGAATTTTGAAATTCATCTTTGTAATTGTAGTAAGTTCTGGTTTTTTTTATTCTTTCGAAATTGTTCTCAATCATTTTAAGTTTGATAAATAATCGTGTATGTGTTTTTGAAAATTAAAATTATAGCAATTAAACTGGAGTGAATCAATTGTCTGCACTAAAACTCGATAAATTATCTGAATTAACAACGAATCTGTACATTATTAGTCATAGTTCTACACAGTGGCGGATGTAGAATTTTGATAAATAGAGGTGTTTCAACGGAAAAGGAAACGACTATACTCATAAAGCATATTTTTGAATCGAACTAGAGGTCATATTGGCTCATTTTTGAGTATTTTCTGATGGGAATAATCGAAAAATATCTCGAAAGAAGAGCAATCGTAACCGATTGTGTAGACTGGATATGTTATAAAATCAAACAAAATAGGATATTTCGGATCCTCTTTCGTCTACCAATGAGAACCTTATATCATATTGTTAATGGGTTAAAAAAAAATGAAAATGCATTACACTATAAAGTCATAATCGGATTTTTTCAGATGCCATTGATACAGGCAATGACGTTCAAAGACATGAGTTTTGTCACATGTTTCAACGTTTTATGCTATTTAAATAGAAAACAGATATTGCAGCACGAATCCAATAACATATAAAGCACTTAATAGAATTACATGACTTAACAAACTAAGAATAGAATAAAATAAATGACATACGTGATATCACTTAAGCACTCTTATGACATAACATAACTACAACAGAATATTTTATTCTATCTCTCGATAATTAATTATCAATTTCGACATTTCAGATGTATACAATATGGGCAACGAGACCTCACAAGTTTTTAAAAAAAGATTTTTTTTTTCGTTCGCTCTATTCCAGTTTTGAGCTTCTCAACAGTCATCGGATTCCAGGCACTCATTTTTTTGCCCTTTGGCACTCATCGAAGATTTTTATACTTGGCGAGAGGTAACCGATCAAAAGAATAAAACTAACTCCTGCGTATATGAATCACTCGAAATCTATTAAAATTTCGACTACTCAAGAAAATAAAATATTGGAAGAACAATTTTGAATGCCCCAGTACATGCAAACTTAGCACAATATTAATTTCGATTGCTGAATTCAATTTTGATTACTTGGAACTTCTTCTCAAAGCAATTCTGAAATGTCTTTTACTTTTATTCAACAGTTTTCACAAAATTATTTATGTTCATCATATATTTCACTTGAGTTTCATAATTTTCTAAGCAATATTTAATATCAACTGATGAAAACTAAGACAAAAGCCAGTCAACACTTTTGAAGGAGACACAATTATAACGAATTTTCATGTTTTAGGCCTTCGAAAAAACTTTTAAAGCGTTAATTTTACACTGTATCATACATATTATATAGTTGATGATCAAATAATATCTTCTTATTGATTATCTGAAATTCAAGCAAAGCTTTTTCTTTTGACTAGAGACATGGAAAAGTTTTTTTTTCTCGTAGATAAAAATTTAGTAGCGATTACATATAAAGTAAACACAACCGTCAAAGTATTTTATTTTTATGAACTGAAAAGATGACTTTCATACAAGAAGAAAAGTTCATATTTAATTTAGATGTTCGATGAAACTGAATAACATGTACTCACGTTCAAAGTCCCTCCTCCACGTTTCAATAATTGGTTTCGGCGGTTTGGAAATTCTCTTTATTTTAGTCGGAATATTGATTGTTTTGAGCTTTTTCCAAGTACACCCGAATTTCTAGAAAATGTATTGAAATACTCTATTTGTGGCTCCCATTTGAACGTTTTCATGTCTATTTAGAAAACATCAAAATTGGCTACTTTCATCATAAAAGATACATGAAGATGCTTCAAGAGTCAATTTTTGTATTCAAATAACGTTGAAAAAGTTGTTCCACTATATCTTTGACATATATCACATATAAAAAAGTCATTGTTCTATGCAAAACATGTTAAAATATTTTGGAAAAAATCGCACTTTAAAGAGACTTCACGAATCTTTTACGATGAAAGTAGCTAGTTTTCGTATTTTTTTTTTTGAATGAACGTGAAAGCGTTCAGACGCGATTTCAAAATGCCGTATTTAAGCGTGTTTGTAGAGGTACTTGTCTGCTGGGGTACCAACGGTGTTCACAGAGTAGGGTGAGGTCGATCTTTAATGTACTCATTCAATCAGAATAGGTAAACAAAATTGAAAATTTACAATTTTGAAAGAATTATTAAAAATAAATTTTCGTTTTTCTCGAAATATGCTCGATCTGATCTTGCAACAGCAGCTCACAGAGAAAGAAAAATTTCTACTGCTAGTTGGATCTTACATAAAACAAGAGCAAATCTTCAATCAGATAAATTAGAAATCATTTTATTAGGATGATTCGTAGAAAAACATGCATATATAAAAAAATAAATCATGTCTTATTTTTTTGTTGGCTTGTTTCTTACTCGTGGTACTTATTTTACTTTTTGTTGCTCTTTTTCTTGAACTTTTTTTCAAACTGAATTCTATAGTGAAGTTTATGAAGCTAAGTTATGTATATCATTCAATGTGCTGGTTTTGTTGATATTCATGCAATTTCTTAGTTGAACTATGAGTTAGTATTATGGTGAAATGAGTTTTTATAAAACAATGTTTTATGATATAGTGAGGAAATGTTTTTGCTTTTTAGCTCGACTGAAAATTACAATCAAGACAGTGTATCAATTCAACAAAATACTCTATTCTCTGATACTTCAGTAGATTGAGTAGAACAGAGTGCGAAAAAAACCATTTTGTGGACACCTCTGTTAGGTAATACCATTTGGTTTATTATTTTATGTACTTTATTCTTTATATTCAATGGTTTTAAATCGCCATTCGTAAAAAAGAAAATAAGTATTATAAATTAAAAGTTCTGACTAGAGTATTGATTCATTTTAATTAATATAATACATATGTTATTCATGATGGTGATATAATTTTCAGAATTTATCAAACTTTTTTGGCATGGCAATATTTTATGTTCTAATTGTATTCATTATTTAAGAGACTTGATTAAACACGGTTACTATTTAGTTCTTCATCAGTCATTCACAGTCAGTTTAGTATACTTTATAAATTATCAAGCAAAATAAATAATTCAAATATTGTTCTTATTCATAGTGAATAAATATTATCAGTTATTAATATTCTACAAGGATAAAAATGAATGTCAACGACTTGCTGGATTTACTTTTTAGGTCATATTCTAGTAGCCTTACATGTGTTAAAGATAAATATGCAAAATCTATCAATAGTATTTATTTTTTATAGTATGAAAGATTACAACAAATCAATTATCTTTACTAATTATTCTAATGAAGGAGCAGCATTTAGTTTTATAATTGAACAATCTGTATAAAAAATACTTTGTCTTTTCTATAAAAATGACTATCTCTTGTTGTTTTATATCAACATGATTAAGTAGTTATACCAAAGAGATATTCATCTTGGCTGGAAGTTTGTCGCTGCCGTAATAGCTTTCGAAAAACTCTTCTAAAAAAGTGCTACTATTACGTCGCTGATGTTGTCACAGTAGCAGCAATGCTCTGAACATCTCTGTTGCATCACTAGCATGAAGGAAACAATCCGACAGTCAATCTATTTTGAGATTTTCAATAATTGACTCTATTCCACTAATAATGAAATCTAGGCAATCTTTTCTATACAGTTAACCAATACCGAAAACAATATATCGATGAAATTAGAAAGTTTAATAATTATAGTTCAACAGAGAATTGGAAAACTAGCTTTATATAAAGAAGCTCCAAAACAATCGTTGCAACTATCAGAAACGGCGTGGTAGTACACTAATTTTCACTATACTTCCTCATAATTCGTCAGCTGTTATTTTTTCGCTGATAATCAGTTATTGTTTCTTCTACTATTTTGGTCGTTTTACGCACTTGTGGAATAAAATAGCGACGTAAAGATGCCAGTTTTTAGTTTTTTTTATTTTGTTTACGGTGTCACTTTCTTCAACTCACAATGTTAGTATTTTATTTTTCTGACTGACACAAAATAAAAACAAATAATTGTTCATTTTCATCAATTGAAATCAAAGTTTCTAAATAATCTGAGTTAAATAAACAGATGCAAGAAAGTCTTATCAGTATTGAAATAATACAGAAATAATTTACTAATTTCTACATATTCAGCGAATAGTTAATACTGCTGTAATGACTGTCTATATATATATATATATGTATTTAACAGTATAGTACAAATATAAAAATATTTTTTCTGAATAAATAAATGAATAAAATATTGATATTGATAATGCTGTTTAATCAAGTGCTCATATGATTCATAGATGTACAACGACATGGTCTATTCAAATGTTTGCAATAAAAATATTATTCTATAATATAAAAACATTCATGAAGCCAGTGAAGTAAAAAAAATACTGAATGAAACTACCTATCGCCATAGGATTTTACAGGTCTTTATTTTTTACCTACAAACTGGTTCTTACATAGAACACTCAGCGACCAAACTGAAGACGAAATTGGTTTGAATATTTTCAACAATAATATCGTCTGAATTTTGAATGAACCAGAATCGAGATATTCATTTGAGCACATTTGTAACTGGATAAAAACATCATTCTAATAATTTGGTCATGTTTTAAAAAGTCTTTTAACTATTTTTTAAAATTCACAAATTTAATCATCTATTTCAACTTTAATCTTTGTTTTTCAATTAGAAATGACAAGAGAATCTCGTCAGATGTCAAATCCTCTTCGATCGAGATGACATTTGTTTCATGAGGGCTAGTGTTTGATAACAGAATGTAAAATGGATTAGTTTTTCGTACCTTTGTTCTTGAGATACTGAAATTTTATTGCAGTTTTCAACATAAAAACTGTGATCATGTGAAAAACCGTCTTTCGACTTCAAACTTTACAGGAAAAAAATTCTAAATGAGACTAATTGATTGTACAACTAGTATTTTTCCTTTGAAGATGTAAATATATGACTTTCCTAATGAATTAATCTCATTAAGAACTTTGTTCGTTCAAATTTTGAAGCCAAAACTAAGTATGAAGGCTTCAAAACCAAATTATTCCAGACTTTTGTATTACTCATTAAATGAACGCCGTCCCGGTGAATAAACGATTTGACATTGAGAAAAATTCCTTGATCAGGTGCAAAATAAGATCGAATGGAAGAACACATGACTTCTTTATCAATAATTAAGTTATATATTCTTTTGCTTATCCCTTAATACAATTTGGTTTATTGAGTCTATAAGTTCTTTTTACTTTTCTACACCAAATAAGAAGGTCATACAAACAAATTAACTTAAAACAATATTTTTTTGTTAATTGGAAGTGATAACTTAAAAAGAAAACAATAAGAATAATAATGAGAAAAGAAAAAAAGAAAAGGAGAAGTGTAACAATAAGTGGACACTTAGAAAGACAATATTAGAAGTATACTTGAATAGATGAACGTTCTTCTTCTTCTTCCTTTTAATTTAGTTGCTTTTTTTACTATCATATCCATTAGCAGTTATAACAGGATGTTCATCTGTTTCATCATTGTCTGATTTACCATTTTTTAAGTCTTGCTGTTTTTGTTTAAGTTTATTTGAAACTTTTGTTAAAGTTGTCGTTGTTGATTGTTCACTACGTTGTCCATGTCGACGTCTCATCTGGAACTAAATAAAGATAATCTTTCAGAAGGTTAAAGTTTTTTTCTGTATTATCTATACTGATGTTGTCAACACATTTAAGAATATTCGGTTATTAACAATAGCAATTACAAACACAATCTACATTCTTCGATTTAAAATAAAAACATGTCAAAACGGACGATCAATAAAAACGATATCGATCTATCTACATAGAATAAGTACTTTTATCGATTGTCTTATCTTAATAATTTTGTCAGTTATCAAATACTAAGAAGACCTGTATAAATTAATTTTTTTCGTTCTTGATCCATCATTCTAATATGATACAATGAAGAGCATTATGAGATTTTATTCTAGAGTTATTCACTTTATATTCGAGTACATTTAAATGTTGTCTTATTTTGTTTTCTATTATTGGATTTTCTATTCAAACCATGAACCTATTTACTTAAAAATATATAGATCTTTCTCTATTAATCTTGAAGCAATTTTTTTATTTAGGCTTTCTTTTCCGGAGAGAAAACATTATTTTCACAGAGCCATCACCTCTTGGGTCTTCACATCGGTTAAAACACTCAGTTAGAATTAAACTTTGTCTGCTTTTCACCTATGAATTTTTGATAACAGATAGTCGAAAAGTCATTGAACACAATATTCAGCAACAATAGTCTCCTTTACTGCATACGTATTACTATCAATTTTTTCCAGCACAAATCTAATGGAGCTTACTTTACAAATTCTTTTTTTCATAGAAATCAAGAAAATTGACACGATGTTTCTTACTCGAAATACTCACTGTTGACAAACGACTTGCAGTAAATTAAGCATTAGTATATCATTTGATAGAGATAGGTTTGTTCTTTGGCTATTTGAAATAATTTTATTTCTATTTCGAGTAAGTTTTGACGCTCTGAAGTTCGTTTAAATTTAATTTACGGACCTCTAAAAATTCGCCCCACAATTTCTAAATGAGAAGTCTTATAAAATTTTTCAAATCATGTTCTGAAAGAGCACAATATTCTGATACTAATCGAATGTTTTTAAATTATTTTTCGATCACCTATGAGGACATATTCTTTTAATACAAATTGAATACTAAATCTATTAAATCTCATTATTTCTCCTATTTATCTTGTTTTTACCTGAATAAAATTCCAAACCAACCAAAATTGTAAAGCACCAATTGTAACAAGTGTAAATAAACGTATAGTTGGTGTATTAAAATTAAGAACCATAATTGATTCATTTGATGCATCAATTGAATCTGTAGGAGACATTGATGTATATGATATGTTATCAACAGATGAATTTTTTAAACCAAACCAAAATGTTATCCATGTTAAAACTATTGATGTTAAACGACCAACTATAAAAACGCAATTCCATATTTTAAATAAAGATTTTGCAATTGTTTTAGCCTTTGCTGAATGTGTTTTAGTTGCAGCATAAAAATAAGCTAAACGTGATACATGATAAAAAATTTCAATAAAATAATGTATTGTTAATAGAACTAATGTTATATGCCAAAAACGTGTGAAATAACCGTAAAGAATTGTTATTAAATATAAACTTGTATAAATAATACGAGATGGTATATCTTCTTTTCGAACTTTTTGTAAATATAATTCAGGAAAATTATGTAACCAATAAGAAATTTGTATAATAAAAAAAAATTTTGTCCATATTGTCATGCCTACATAAGGATAATCATGCCAAAGATCTTTTAAACCAGATTGAAAATAATCTTCATCTTTAAATATTATGAATGCCCATAAAATACTTATAACATAGAATAAAATAAGTTGACCTGATTCAAAAAATTTTGCATTTTTAGATTTTGATAAATGTAATTTTTTATTTAATTTATCTAAGATATATTCTTGCCAAACAGCATGAAGCGTTATACATACAAGAATATAAGAAAAAAGCATCAATAAATCTTTATAACCATAATTAAAAAGTGGAGATGGTATTGTATTATATGAATCAAACTTTGTAACATTATGGCGAGGACCAAAAAATACCCCACTATAAGATGATGTTGCATGAAATAGTGTACCAACTGTTAGAACCATTAAAATACAACATGCAATATCACCTAAATAATATAAAATAATTTTTCTGTATATTGTACGTTTCTTCTCTATGAATGTGTATCAATGGGAACATTGGTATATGTCTGTACTTCTGAGGCATCGAATTCCAATCTCCTTTCTTCATATTTTATCTTTCGTTGTCTGTTTGTTAATCTGTTCAAAAGAAATAGGTTGACGTTATTTCTTTTTTGAATATCTTACTATTAGATAAGCAATACTAAAAAGTGCACTTGTACTTGAATCCATTCGAGTAGTGTCGGTGTCCGATCAGATTCGAATCTGAAAATTTTGGATTCGAGGGCTCTAACCAGTACTCTGTCCTCTGCTATGAGTTCTACTCTCATTATTTATGTATTAGGTTTTCTCGATGAAAACAATATACATATCTGATTATATGACTCATATTATTAGATGGTGTGGCAGTTCAATAATGATTCCGATCTCAGAAACTAACCTATTCATAGAGTTTTTCTAACGAGGGAATTACTCGACCTGGCACTAGCCGTTTGCGCTCATATTATGTCTACATGGAAGCCTCACTAAAACTAGAAAATGTTTAAAACAGTTCATACCCATAATCCTCTGAAGCCGAGTTATGACCATTTAACTGAATTTTCGATCTAGCGTTAAGTATTTATCGAAAAATCAAATCAGGGTATTTCAACCTGAACTTTTGCCTATAAACACGTCGAATGAATAGTGAATAACTTGAAAGTTTTAGTCGAAAAGAATGTTCTTTTGACAAGATATTGAATCTTCATGTAAACTTAATTATTATGGTAAACGATGATTTTTTGCAAATTCAATATATTGATAAAGAAACATTTTTCTGGCTGAAACTTTCAAAATATTTTACTGACCGTTCGTTCTGCGTATAGGTGAAATCTCAGACCCCAATATCCTTATTTGATTTTTCAGCAAATGTTTAAAGCTGAGTTAAAAACTTGGTAATATGGGCATAACTCGGTTTCAGATGCCATGAGCACAAATCCTTGCAAGATTCTTTAAGTCTTAGTGGGACCTCCATTATGAATCTAATATGAGTTCAAGTGACAGGTATCAGTTCGACTATTTGCCTCGTAAGAGAAAGTTATGTCTGGCAATGAACTGTTCGAAAAATGTTTATTTCCCTAAACAGAATATTAATATTTCAAACAGTTCAGTTTCGAGAACTATTTTCAAAGATCAGATGAACTTGCAATCTATATCTACTCATTATCTTTAAAGCAAAAGATACACGCAAAATTATATAGGAGCACTTAGGTATATTTATATATACATAGAATTAGAAAGAAGTACAGAAATATGTCTTTTTTCCTTGATACTGACCATGATTTTGAATTATAAACTCTTGACTAAAAACAGGTGGATTTTTCGATGAGGCTTTTTTCTTAAGTATCGCTGATGGTGGTGCCATAATCAAGTTATTATTATCCAAAAACCACAAGCAACTATGGAAGAGAAAAAGTTCGAAAATCCACAAATGATCTAAAATAAAGAGAAATAAAATATTAACATTATCTTTTCTGTAATCTATTTTAATAGATGAATCCTGAAGAATCAATATCTTTGCTAATGCAAATAATTCATTTCATTGTTTACTATTGAAAATTTGTCAGTATGTATATAAAAAAAATCATCTATGTCATTATTCGAAGTTAAGAAAATACAAAAATTGATAATATGCTTATATTGATTTAAAAATAGAAGAAAGGAATTTTACTTCATATATTAGTTATGTTGCTACAACTGATCTTCGTGATGTAGCTCGTCTCGAATCATGCACAATTGTTTGTACAAAAATAAAAATGATATACTATCAATACGTTCTAATGCTCTTACTGTTACAGGTCCAAATTTATCCGAAACTCTTAAACAAATACCATTAGAAATTGGATGCACAGCTTTGGAAGTACGGACTCTCTTGAGTACGAGGGCGAGTATTTCAAGTACTTTGCCCAGGTTTGACTGGATGGATACAGATTGAAATGTTAAAAATCCTTGAAAAGCATTTTTCTGGTTGTGTGCATGGTCGTACAATTTTTTTATTATTTCATATATGATTGAATCATGTTTAAAAATTGCTCTTGGAATAACTGATATACCATATTTTGGTCTTTCAATGTGTATTATGATCAGAGATGTGCAGGACTAAAATATAGGAGTCAATCAGGACTAGAACTGGAAAAACTAAAATCAGAGAAACCAGAATCTTCATTGTGACTGAAATCAAGACTAAATAAACTTGGTCTGTACATTTCCAATGATAGCACCTATGCATTCACATGTAGTTAAAGAATTACAACAATCATATGGTTCAACAGTTGTCAAATGTCTTCATTCAGTTGGTGTATCATTACCAGCTGATAAACCAATATGTTCGACCAGGTCATATAATCCTGAATAAATGTTAATAATACATTTTTCAGAAAGAAATCAAAGCATTAGTTTTGATGATGGTTATGAAAAAAAATCCGTGTTTGACTTTACACATTTTTACCTATCGTGGAACACATTTCTTCACTATCCCGTTCCTGAGCTCTTCAAAAATGCAACTAGAAAGTAGTTCATTAACAGTCTGTGGAATGATGAGGGTATAAAAGAGATAATCTCCTATTTGTCTAATCACAATAATGAATCTATTTTAAGCGTTTGTGCAAAAATAAACTTAGCTAATAGCTATGCTCTATCCAGAGTAAGTTCCTGGTTACAAAGTTGAATATGTTGGTAAATAACAAGATGCTGTTAAAGAAAAACAAATTTAATATTAAGTCAGAAAATATCTTTGCGAATGACGATGTTACTAGTATGCAGTTTGATGAAGAAGGTCGTTCACAAACTCAATAAAATTAAAAAAAGTGATTGTTTTTTTGATAATAAATGAAAAACTACGAAAACTAAAACCTTTTACTACAATTTAGTTTTGTTTACATCAATTTCAAAATGTTCAATATTCGATCCTAAATGGAATAATTCTCAAGATGTACCATTAGTTTATGAACGATTTAATTGGCAACAGGGAATTTTCATTGGTACCTCTGAGAGATCGAAAGCTATAGCTGAATTTGAAGGTAGAAGAAAAAAGACAATGGATTTATTTGTCATTTTGTTTAGGAAAATACATAATGCACAATCCATTTGCAATAAAGTCCTGTTTTCGGCTATAACTTTGAACAATACCTTGTATATTGGTCATATTTAAAAACAACGAGAGATTCATCACAAATTTACTAAGGGGAATCAAAAAATTTTAGCAATCCTAGGTGCGATTTTGATGCTGATTGTTTCTACTCTTGATGTGAAGTTTTTCTGATAGCTATAACAGCTATGCACTAAACTATCAATATCAATTTTTATAACTCATTACTATCTCTGATTATTAGTTAATTTTCTTTTGATCTGTATTTTCAGATGGATAAACAATAAATACGATACTACGTAAAAACTCGTTTTCTGTTGAATTTAACTGCCATTCAAATCTATGATGCATTGATTGCTGCTTATGGCGAAGATTAGATATCGGTACCCTACAGTTGTCTGTTGATTTCATGATTTTACAAGTAGACGAGAATCTCTATGAGACACAATCAGAAGCGTGGTTAGTAGGAGAAGTAAGCTCTCTGATTGTTGTCAGAAGGCAACTGTATGAAAAGAAAACACTCGTTATCATTTTCTTTATGACTAACGAACCGTTGTTTATTTGTCAAATGCCTTATGAAGCATCTATTCTCATGACAAGTGTTTAAAGATATTGTTCAAGAAAATATTGAAAATAGACAACCATCAGAAACAAATGATACCAAACTTCATCATGATAATCCTAGGTCCTGTGTAAAGGATATTATGATCAATTATCTTTAAGAAGAAAATATTAAAGCTATGGCTCATATTCGTCTAATCTTGTTCCTTCAGACTTTGAATTGTTCAGCTATGTGAAAGATAGACTTGATACCTATTCAGATGAAGTAAAGTTGACGAAGGTAATAATCAAGAAGTTTAATTCGATACTTGCTGATGAATACAAAAAAAGGTTCGTCGAGAAATGGATTGAAAGGATGAAATCTTTTATCTAACATTACGAGCATTACTAGAAATAAAATGTCTTCTCTATGAAAACACTTTTGAAAGTGACAGCACTAATCAACTGACCTCAATATTGCTTGAAATTAAAAATAACTAATCATGTTTTTAATAAAAATATTCGTTCTATAGATTGAATATTTTGTCGTTTAACAAAATAATTCGACTTAGCAAACACCAATATGTTTTTGTACCTGATCATATAAATTGTAACAATATTCATGATGATAATATTAACTCATCTTCATTTGAAGTTTGAAATAAATTTTTGGCTTAATGAATGTAATTCTATAAAGAAATCTCAATGGAAATTTATTCGATGAAATCGCGTTAGAATGCGATGCATTAGAAAATGTTTATCACAATAAGTGTGAGATTATTTTCAATTATTGCGAACAGCTGGTTAACTTTTTTCTTCTTTTGTATTTGCACATTAATCTTGGCCAATTTTCTTTCTCTCTTTCGTTTGTTCTGCTGTATACTGCAAGTGTATATCAATCGGTTTATTGCTTTGTCGTTTTTATTTTTTTTCTTAAGCAAATACTTTTACTATAGAGTCTCATAGTATAAGTTTATAATAAATATGGAAATAAAGAAATGCATATTATCAATGCAGGGATTTAAAATGCATGTTGCTTGAGAATGAATATTCAATTTAATATGACTTTCCATTGATGATGATGATGATGATGAAGATGAAGGTGAACTAATAAGAAATTTTTATGATTAAGATGAATCGCATTTGGTTAAAAATGTTTGCTACTTTATGATAACTGTAATATTCTGATTAAAATTGTTTATTAGAGAAACGATTGATTTATATTTTTTGCAATGACATTATCACATTAAGTGAATACGATAAAATATTGGCAAACATGTGTATACTCTTCACATTTACCATAGTGAAAATATGATGATGACAATGAGTACGAGAAAGTATACGATAAATTCGGCGATGTATACTACCTAATTTAGATACTGATGTACCTTTGATTGAGTTTTAGTATTTCATCTGACAATTTCCTCTCTTGGGAGGATAGATATAAAACTGCAAGAAATGAACTCAATGTTTGATGGAATATTGTTCGTTCTAGTCTTTATGCTAATAAAAAAAAACTGTCTTCAATCAAAATAAGAGAATAACGTTTGAAACAGTTCTGAATTTAAAATTATACACCTATGAATCTACACCTTTGAATTAAGACTATATTTATTCTTTATAAAAACGTTAATATATATTGTACGTAGAACTGAAAGCCTATATTGGCAATACTTCAAAACATCGAAAGTGAACATGTCGAAAATTAGAATATTGAAAATGTTCATTATTGAATGAGACTTGAAGTTTTTCCAATGCTGCATTTTCTATTGGTTTACTCTGTCAAATAGAATAAAATACAGATTTTTAGTATTGTTGTCAAGTGCAAGAATTAGAGCCGGTCGGATTGGTCTTGGACTCAACTGAAACTCGATCCAGTTCGAATGTGGAATATAGATGTATGAGGAAACAAAACGACAGCCACATCCATACACTCGCATCTAGTTCAAAAGCTAGACCCAGTCTTTCCCAACTCTCCTATTTTTTTTTTCTTTAATACGAACTAGAAATTTTTCGACATTTTAACTTTTGATGTTTTCCAACGAAATCTTTGTACAGGAGAATGAACGTTTAGGTCATCATGAATAGAGCTAAATGTAAATGCAATATTTCTCTGATTTTAATTCATACACAAAAAGATAGAAAATTCCAAGCTTTACAAACCTAAGAACTTCATTTTGAAAAAGAACATTTTACCTTTGCATGACGATTCAAATATCTATCTATCCTATATATTCCTACTGTGACACATCGTTACTCATGATAGAGGATTTTGTCTTCTACTTAGCTAATCTACGTTTGGACATCTTAGCTTTTCATGGTGTTTTTTAAAACAATTAAGTCTTTTTTAAGCTAAAACTTAGTTACAAAATGCTTATTTGAACACCAAAAGTAAAATGTAGAATTTGATTCTCTACAAAATTATATGATTGATGAGTAACAGTACGGCAAGTTTTCGCCAATATGAATGTACAATTTCGATTTCTTTGTCCATTTATTGTATTCTGACAAATCTGTTCGTTAAAATTTGAAAAAAATTAACGATTGATTCTCGTTTGTTTTTAGTTCCGCAATCGGAATATACAATAAATTGGTTGCTTCGAAATAAAAAAAAAATGTTTCGTGTAAAAATGAAGTATACAGTTCTGTAAAGCTTGAGATTTTTTGACTTTTAGTATACAAGTGAATATTTTATATGGATAGTAAATAATTGAAAAATCGCATTTATAATAAACCTGATCTATTCTGAACCATTCATTCGTTTAATGAAATATTCTAAAAGCTTATTTGAGAATAAATATTATTTCCTATATATTTTATCTACGCTGACAAAATTTCTTAGATTCTCTTCTAAAATATTAGATAATGGTTTTCATTCTAAACGATTAGTTCTAATTACCGGCTTGAAAAATATTTATTAATATTCAATAATGAAATACCACCGTTCAGTATATGTCTTGTATAATTTATCGTTAAACTCTAAAACAAAAACAAGAAATTTTTAAAAAGTTTAATTATATAAAAAAGTTATTTACTACTTTTAAATTTTATCAATTGTACATAAAAATATTCATTGTATAATTGCAATAATCTATGAACATGTATCCCACAAAGATTCTTTCTAAATAGAAAACGAGAATATAAATATCTGTGAAAGACCAATTCAATTATTAAGCTCAGACTAAAAATTGTTTTAAATGTTTATGCTTTCAAACACTTTCGTTTTGTTGTCATAGGCAATGATTCCCGCCAAAAGTTTCACTGACCTAAATATTGGTGACCTCAGAACGTCCCTACTTATTGTTCAGATCTTTGAAGAATACAATCAATATCTATTGATTGTTGAGTATAGTATAAAACATTAATCTTACTTGTTGAATATGATGAAATAAATTCATATTGTTTGATCTTTCAACTAGCCAGGCATATCAATCTTTAGATTTAGTTTTCGATTGATTTCGATATAATAATATATGTAAATCAAGAATATCTAAAATATTCGACAATATTGAGAAACTTTAAAATGATATTTAATATTAAAATAAGATGAGAGATAAAACTAAATGCATTAATATTGCAAAAAAGAATATTTTGTTATTCAATGAGAATATTATTGACTATCAATAATGGAAGAATAGCAAGTAGATCTTGTTCATCATGATAAACAATAAATGGTTTACATGCATAATCTTTTGGTTGGAATTTATTTGGCTTTATATTGTTATAAATAATTTCAAATTGTGATAAATCGAGATTCTCTTTTGTTTTGTTTTCTTTATAATAACTAATTACTTGGCGTAAATCAAGTATTTGACCATTTATGGATTGGATGATTGCATGAGCAGCACATAAATCCCAATTGTAGGCAGCAGATTTTGTTACTAAATATATATTTGCTTGTTTTAATGCAATAGATAGTAATTTATTACCTTAAAATAAAACACGAGCAATATTATAGAAGTTTATTATGATCCAAATTTATCTTTTATCCGTTAATTAATAAGCTGAGACAAAAATACTGATTGTTCGGTTAAAAACGTAATCACATTAAAATTGGATGACATTCGAAAAAAGTGTTATTCATGCTTGATATTTTTAGAGGATAAAATTGAACAATATTACATTCACAAGAGAACTCCTCCAACTATTCAATCGATTTTGAATCAGGATTATGTGCATTATGTATATCAAAGCGAGCTATGAACACACTGAAAAAGTTTGTACCCTTAGCTTATTGTTACGAAGTTGCTGCACTACTACAATATGTTTAAAAATACTGTAAAAGTGCAATATTCAGTCGCAAGAAGCTAAGAGCGCGAACTCCTTTCAGGATAATCATAGTTCTTTCGGATCTATATAAGGTATATAGTCTCGACTGCAAAACAAGTGAACAGCTAGGATATTTCTCTCGTTAAATTCTATTAGAATATAGTGACCGAGAAAAGTTTGCAGCACTGGTAATTTTCAGTTTTCTCCATGTAAACAGCTGAGAAGAAATCGGAAAAATATCTGAGTAACTGAGAGGCTTCTCTCTCAGGATCGGTAAACCTAAAGACTCGAATAAAATAGCTTGAATGAGGATGTCTGGAACACTAAGACCCTGAAAATTAGTTGTCTGGGATTAATGTGAAGAAGATTTGAATCTGGTTTTGTGTGATAGAGCAAAATAAGATGTCTGGGTTCTCACCCAAGGAGAAAAAGCTGTTTTTTTTTCTTGCCAAGATTGCCAATACGAGTGAACTATCTAACTTAACTCGAAATTAAGTTACGTTTGTTTACTTAACACCAAATATTAAAATTAAGATTTCTGTACTTGACACTTCACTTACTTACAATTATGTTCAAGTCATGGCATTAGGCAAATATCATATAATGTCGAGTTTTTCTTTACTCCCATAGGAATCCGCCGTGACGATATCATGACCATATGAGAAAAAACCCTAAGTTATCCTCATATTAGCGTAAGCAAGGTTATATTTTTGTCCTTGCAATAGAGGAAAAACAACCTACTGGATTTGGATTGGTCGAGAGCCTCTATCATTCAACCAATCATATTTGAGTACGTCTTTTCCCCTCCATTGTAACGACAAAACATGATCTTGGTCAAGCCAATGTGAGGGATACCTAGGACCCTCTCTCCAATGATCCGAACAACATCATGTATTTTTCCTATAATAGTGAAGAAACAACTTGTCACCATCCGATTGGTCGATGGATTGAAGCTCTTGATCAATAAAGTTTTAATGAAGTTTTCCTTTTCTATGTAAGGACAAGCTATTGAGTTGCTTCTGGATTATTTTTCATATAACCCAAACTATAAAGTGTTAAACAAAAAGTACTACTCCACTTAACGTAACTAAACTGAATTGAATTAAACAGTGGTCTACTTCTAAGTATCAATGATTGCCGATGATTGCAATCACCTTTTTCCTCCTTGCTCTGTCCATAACATTCCTTAATCAAAGTGCATTTCATTGGCAGCAAACAGAAGAGAAACATTTTTCTCTTGTTTCATGAAAAATTTTTCACAATTTTGCCGAGTTTCATGGTTTGATATCTTCTATAACTTGAATGCAGTTCGATGAAGGAATATCATGAAAAGAGTCGAGACATCTCATTGTTCTCTATCAAATAAACCCATTTCCAAATCGCTTCAAACAGATGTAAAAACTGGCTTTGGGAATTTTGGTTTTCTAGCAATCATCATGCAATCAGTTTTATCTAAGCTTTCAGGTTCGCCAATTCGGGTAAGGAATCGCTTCAGTTACTCAAAAGTTTTGTCGAATTCTTCCTAGCTATTACCAGTCATAAGAATACTCAAAAATACAGCTGCTCTAAACTTTTATTCGTCACTATATAGTTGCTGAAAGCAATAGTGAGTTCTTTGTATAAGAATAGGAACTATTCTTGTTGAAAATTTCATCGCCATCCAACTGTTACGTTTAACCAAATCTTACTGAGTATAGCAAACATTATACAACTATTTTCATTTTAAATAAAAAGGATTTTGCAATAATTTCAATATTCAAAATCAAACGTGAAAGATAATCTATAAGGTCAGTATGTTAACTATTGGAATTTCTAACTTTACGGCAAAGAATTCATTTATATTATTGTCAAAATTGCAATAATATAAATTTTGTTCTTTCGCTACTCTTGCCTAAAACTAATATTTCTAAAGTACGTTCTTATGAACAACATCAAAAAAAAAGCTACCAGGATACACTGAAAAACTAATCATAAAATATTCTTACCACATGCTGCTACTTCAAGTATCGTCCAATCATTTATAATATTATTAAATGTATTGACATCAACACTACCATGTAATAATACTCGTTGATTATTGTTCTCATTTCTTTTATAAACATCTTCCAAATTATTAAATTTTGCATTTGATAATGCTATACCCCAATAAATCAAACCTTTCCATCTGAATGAATACAAAATAATAATCATAATCAACTATTATTGATCTTCTCTCACTCACCGATATTCATCGATTTTTTCATTAAAAGCCCGATTAATTACACCAAGAACAGCACGACCATTCTTCAGATCGAAACATCCAATAAGTACCAAAGCTGTTGGAAGACCATCTAGAATAATTCCAGTATTCGAATTAACAACTCCCTCAGTACCATTTATATATTGTTGTGTTCCATCAACTGGATCAATCCATATACCAATATTTGATACATCAATAGAGTTATTATTTGGAATTTTTTCAAATGACTGTTTATATTGTTCGGAAAGTGTTATATGTGAAGACGATGATATGATTTCAGCTAAAGTTTCAACTGATTGTGTAGATTTATTATTAAATAATTTTTCTATGACAAAGAAAAATACAACTTAAATTAAAAAAAATTGTTTTTTGTTCTTTTTTTTTCTTACTAAGCAGCTTAAGAATGTCTTCGTGACTACCACTAACATCTAGGAAAATTTTTTCATCACTAGAATTTAATTTTATTGAACCATCTTCTTCACCATATATATGATTAGTTAATGATGGATACTAAATTAATTAGATCAAATAATATTTATTATAAAACCTCAACAAAAAAAAATAATAGCTTACAAGTCTTCGTAAATCACGTTTAATGACTTCTTGAATAATAACATCACTTAAAAGAAAAAGAAAATTTTTAATAAAAAAATTAATTTGAAGAACTTAATTTACGCTAAAGTTTTATAATCAGCATCAAGATGTTGATGATTTTCATCCACTAAATAAATAGTTTAAGGTGAGAAAACAAAAAAAACAAAAACTCAAAGATTTAATGAATATTACATTTTTTTTCTTCAATCATATCATTGAAGTCGCTATGCATGAAACGAATATGACGTGCAATACATGCTGCTTTTTCTGAACAAACAGATAATTGATATACAAACTCACGTAATAATATTGATGACATTATCTAAAATTATTTTGAAGTTATAATAATATTCATCATGATTAGTAATCAAGCGTTAAATTTCCTCTTTAAACAGAAACCAATTCTAAGAATTCATTGGTTATGTTAAAAAATTGTTTCCATGTAACCCTGATGCAACATCAGGAACGAACAAATGGCACAGAATAAGTTTACATCTTTTTAATATCAATTTACTTGTTCTTCTTTATATGAGTCATATTCTTCTTCCCTACCATCATCTGCTACAATACATTAACATTTATATTTATATAACCTATTAAGTAGTATTGTATAGACCAAAAAAATAATCAAACTAGATACTTGATGGTCTTTGTTTAAGGTTAATACTTCTGTTATATTATCAATTAGTAAATCAGCAAGTTTTGTTTTTATAAATTTTAATCAACACAAAAAGCCAGCGAAACTATTGACAACAACAGCTGTTACTTATTATTAAAAAAAAAATTCATGTTTTCTATGCCCGAGGACAGAATTGAACTGTCGACCCCTGGTTTACTAGACCAGTGCTCTAGCCACTGAGCCACACGGGCGTGTCAATTTGTGATTAAATTTATGTATTCTATTTGGTTAACTATATAAGTAACTTAAATTTCACTTAATCTGTACTTTATAATCTATAGTGAATACTTTTCTTCTCAAAAATAATTACTTTACTATTCTTATCAAAGATAGCATTGTTATTTTTAAGAAACAATTATTATTCTTTATCGATGAAATGAAAAATAATTATGCTAATGTCTATGATGGGATTGAAACTCGAACTTTTTTTTCTCGTCAATTTATTTTTGTTGTTTTCGTATACATCTCTAAACATTAGAAATAAAGAGCTTCGAATGAAAAAAAAAGTTAATATACAGATTTATTCACAAGTGAACCAGACTTTCGCTTGTTTTTTGAAGATGCTCAAACGAATAAAACAAAAGAATTTTCGTATTATTATTTTCAACTTATGTTATTCGGCAGTAATCTGCCAAGTTTTAATTTAAATTTTGTTTTCAATCACACAAATCACTCAACATACAAGAAATATATAAATAACTTTCTGAGAAAAAAAAAACAAAACGCACACACACACACACACGAAGACATAAATTAAATTAAAACAATGCTTCTGTTATTCAAATAATATAAATAGATGTACATAAATAAATACTATAGATCAGCACGTGATGATGTAAGAGTTATATTTTGAAGTTCATATTTTTTTGAAAAACGTTCAGAAAGTATCGTCATAATAATAATTGATAAAAATTGTATAACATACCAAGAAAATATATTTGGATATTGATAATTATAAATGCAACAAGCAATGAAATGATAAAAATGAATTGTGATGGAAAAGTCTAAGCATTGTTTGTATCTCCCAACTAAATAAAAAATAGCAAAAGCACTAAAATATAAAACAAAAAAAAACAATAATCATAAATCATATATTGATTTTCTATTCTTTTGTTACCCTGTTAATGCATTAAGTAAAAATACAGTAGAAAAGAATCGCCCATCCCAATTCGATAATTGTAATTTCTTAAAGAAATTAAATAAAGATTAGAAAACGTTTTGTTTTGCTATTTTTAATCTTACATCATAGGAGAAAATATAATCAAGTGTTGGTACTTTGTTAATAGCAAATGTGATGAAAAATATTAAAAAACCTAATCCAAGATAATATAATGTTTGAACGGCAATAATCTGACTAATGATCAACCATGGATCCCATCTTTGGTTTCGAAATCCACTCATTATTCAGATCAATACTGTAAGATCATATCTAAAAAAATGCGGAATATTTTTTTTTCTTCTTGTTATTTAAGATGTTCTATTATTTTTTATTTCTTTTATCGACATATTAGTTATTTTCTTTTGTCTCAAATCGATAAACAATAAGCAAAAAAAAAGTTTTTTTTTTTTCTTTATTTCTTCTTGCCACGTTTGTGATGACCACTTGATTTCTTCGGTTTACCGCCTAAATTAAACAAAATAATAATAAATATAAAATACTATTATTTTTTATCTTCATACCAGGTAAAATAACACCATCATATGTTTGTTGAAACCATTTAATAGCTTCATCTTTGGATATTCTATGTGAAGCACCAATACGTGCTTTTTTATGTTTACGTTTACCAATATCATAACCAGCTCGACCAAGCACAACATAAAAGTCCATACCGTAGATACCAATCGATGGATCATATTTAATACCTATAATTTAATTATATATTATGAAAATATGCTTTTTATTTGAATGTAATGAGATATTGTATTCGATCTATTTTGAGCATTATAATCCAAAAGTAAAATTAATCTATTCAAGATTCTGACCAGTAAAACATTCTATGCAGATGTGGAGAATCATAAATAGGAGAGTTGAATTAAAGTCTTCAAAATATTCCCATACACTAATTTAATCATGAAAGTGAATACATAAATTCTTATGATAGATGTTTTAAGTGTATTATCAGATCTACTTTTCCTTGTCGTTTTTATTTATCCCATATATTCATCAATATCAGAGATCAATATGAAGTCATCGGATCCATACTATTTCAGAGAGTATCTAGGAAGAACTGTATTCGATTAAAACAAAAATTTCTCTTTTAAAGCTTAACATACTTTTGCAGTCAAAACTTAGACTACTGTGAAATAATCATTTACAAATTTGACTTGACGATCTCAAAATCAATGACATAAATAATAGATATATTCATTCTACCAAAGTGTTTTTTGCTATTATTCAATCCTTGAGAGTATATTAATACTTACCTAAATCAATATGTTCTTGAATACCAAAACCAAAATTACCCATTTCACTGAAATTGCCTTTGTGTAATTCATATTCTTTCACTTTAAGACCTTTTTCTAATATTTCTTTAGCTTTTTCACCACGTACAGTACAGAAAACACCAATTTTTTCATTACGACGAATACCGAATGATCGTACTGTGTAACGTGCTTTAGAAAAAACAGGTGTTTGACCAGTTAATTGTTCAAGAACTTTTGATGCACGAGTTAAACGATCACCAGATTCACCAACACAAATATTTAAACATAATTTACGAATACGTAAATCACGCATAATATTTTTTGTTTTTTCTTTTTTTATTACTCGGCCAGTGGCTGTGCCAGTTTTCGTTGGACTTGTTGTGGCTGCTGTTGTTTTATTTTCTTTTCGTCCAGTCATGATTATTAAAATCGAACAAAAACAAGATGTTTATAATCTAGAAAAAAATAAAATAAAATATTTATTTAAGAAAAAAATTCTTCAAGTATATGTAATCATTAGAAAACTATTTTATTATTTATAGGATTTTTAAATTCATAATTTTTATGAACTATATGCATTGGATGTTACTTTCTTCAATATGTATTGATTAGAAAATGATACAATGCCTTTCTTAATTTGATACAGTCATCAAATGATGAACGATTTCGAATTCACATCTAACATATAATGAGAAAGGAAACAAAACTCACAAAATTGTTAAAAGCAATTTATCTATGATTTCCAATACACGAAAGGAAATAACCAGAATCAACATTTTCGTCCAGCCAAAACAAACTATGAACAACATTTCATAAATTCATTACAATTCAACGTCATCAATTGAATAAAACTAACGATGAAGAAGTCTAACTATCTTTGAAAGTATTGTACTTTCATGGTTAATTCATGTTGATTGCTCTGCAAGTAATAATCAAGAGTTTACCATTAACATAACTATACATTTGTATTTTTCTATGAAGTAATGCATAGTTATTGAAACATTACCATGATGACTGCTAATAACTTGTGATCTATCGATCCATTTGAATCGATTATTTTATCGAAAAAATGAATGATAATGAAAAAAATAAATAAATAATATGGATACATTTCGACAACTTGAATAAAATAAAATTCATCGATTGGACATCAGTTTTGCCTTATTTTCAATATTAGGATTATTGGAAATCGATATGAATAAATACTTTAAAATCATTTATTTACTATTATTACTGTTATTTAAAGGATTTTCTTTAAACACACAATAAATTTTATATGCTATCAGATGCATAGATGGCGCTAGACATCAGTGTTCAATGAACTATGTTTCGTAATAATAACTAGATAGTAACCGGGTTAAAACACGCATTCACAAAGGCGATATGATGTAAGAATCTCCATTTTCGAACATAACAAACGATATCTCTTAAAAAACGAACATTCGTTATTGAGACCTATCGTAATTGCCTTTTCCCTAAGGATGTTTACATTTCAATTCTGTTTACGCATAAGTAAAATATTCCTTATAAGAAATGAGTATTGACGTAGCTATGAAAAAGTTTCATTTGAAAAGTGTGAAATTTATACATTTATTTCATATTTCAGTTATCGTGGTGTAAGTAACAGAACAAGATTAGGATCAACAGATATCGTATGATTTATAAAGTCAAATATTCAATAGAACAATGACAATTTTTATATTATTCAAATAACGAATAAATAAAGTTTTTTAGATTATAGTTATCAGTTTGTCAAATTCATTTTATCTGATAGAATATTTTGCACCATTTACAATTGTTTAACCCGATTCTGTAAGCAAAAATAAATAGTTTTAGCCTATAAAAAAAAAGAAATAATTCGAGTATAAAGAATTGCAATCAGCCTACAATGGTTTTTTTGGAACAGTTTTGATTTGTTATTATTAAGTTTTTGTTGATTTTTAATTTTTGACCGATTATTAATTCTTTGTCGATAATGACTTTTATATAATTTTCAAAATCCTGAATTACTATGATCATTCTTCAATAATTCGATATCTATAGCTGTTCTTCCTTTTTTTTTCTATTAAATAACAGATAAGAATAAAAATAAATGACATTCTTCCTGCAGCTGTGGATGTGAGATGTAGTTGTAGGATGCAGGCTTGGATGAAGAGAAAATCAACACCTATATTCTACACCTATACTCGAATGAATTGATGTTAATAGTTCGAATTGATGAAATCTATGCATTATTTCTTTGTAGAATCTCAAACAAGACTTTCAAGACTCACGCGAAATTTCTTGATAATAATCAATATGGCTCGAGATAATTGTCAGAGTTCTTTCAATTCGTTATGTCAAACTATCAATTGCTCGAAACATATTCGTGACAGACTACACTTTCTATTGGCATGTAATTGATACATTACTGGCATTTTAAGAGTATGAAGGGTGGATGTGGATTTTTCTCTTCATCCACACACATAATCATCATTTTATAGCGAATTCCACAAAAGACTTTTCAAGCGATGAACATTTCTAGTACGACAACTATCATTTCAGTACAGATCTCGAAGGCTATTGTGTTAGTAGTAAATGAATTTATTGTCCAAGAATACTAAATTAGAATATCGTCTGAGATACAGAAATAATGTATATGAATCGAGCTTATTTTCAATATGATAGGTTACATTTTGGCACTATTTTACACTTTATAACAATTTAAGTAATCGCCATTTTTGTGCTGTTGTGTTGTTATCAGTCCAGATTTGGACATTGGTGCAGTCAGTTGTTCCAGAGTGATTGACGTCCAATGCTTTGCCACAAGTGACATTAACAAGTTTGTAAATGTTCTTATCACCAATGGCCCGAAGATGCCATCGTTGTGCAGCTGTACCATTATCTTCCCAAATTTGCACATTTGTACCATTCAATGTTTTCGAATGATCAACGTCCAACACCTTACCACAAATGACATTGATTAACTTGTATGAGCCATTGCCAGTATTTTGTATATGCCATTGTTGAGCAGAAGTATTATTGTCCGTGTAGATTTGTACATTAGTACCATTCGCTGTGCCTGAGTGGGCAACATCGAGAGCTTTGTTACTGTTAATATTGATCAGCTTATAGACGCCGTCAGGTACAATATCCGCCCTCGATTCATCATCACTGAAATGAGGATTGTGAGCATACTGATTCCATAGTTGATCGATGGTCTTGCCAGTCAGTCGCTGCCATATTTGGTCGGTATAAGCTTCCTGTCTCAAACACAGATCAAGTTGTTCGACGATCGATGAATCGATTCGATTTTCCAGCCAAATGAGAAAACGTGCGGTCACTCTATAGCTATCTGTATACATTTGATCGAAACTATAGTTTGGCATTGACCAACCAGCTGATGCATTATTGATTCCGTATTTTGCTCGGACATAGTCAGCAATACCCTCAACGAGCCAGCTCAGATTATCAGACGAATAAGCTTGGACGACGTGCATCAATTCATGAGTTACTACATCAGTATCGGCCGGATGATCATGTAGCCATTTTGCACTGAACGTTACATTAGCCCCACTAGTTACAGCTGGGCATTTATCAAAATTCGGATCTACTGTGAACTGAACTCTGCGAGCAGAATTTGAATTGAACCGTGAGACAATTTGAGGATAGACATCGAAGAAGGTAGAGATCATACGCTGTTCTACTTCAGAACTTAATGATTCATCCTTCTTATGAAAGGTCAACACATAGGTGCCTTTCTCGTAATCCATAACGGTACCATACGAAGTTGCCATAGTAACAATCAAAATCTTGAAATAGAATCAGATCACCAAATTCTTTTCTTTCCAGAAAGCATAGTAGCACAAATGTTTCAGGATTACTCTGAGACAGGAGAATTCAGACATAAAAAATATCACACTTCGGATAGAATAAAATATGAAGTAATGAAGACATAGTCAAGTAATGATATGGAAATATAGCAATTATAATAATCTCTTAAGCGATCGAAAATTGATTACAATGAATTGGTTATAGTTTTATTAACCTCTAGGCTATTTAGACAAAATAGTTGCACTGACACGGTAAGAGATGGAGAGAAAGCGTCGGGCCATATCTAAGTAAGAAATGAGAAGTTACGAAAAAAGGACAATAGGGGTGCCAAAAACAGACTCCTACTTCACTCACTATAGCAGCATCGTCTCCTTTGCTGACCTGCATGCTCACCGCTAAGTCAAGAGTTCGAGAAACATCGTTTTATGAGTATCAAAATGGATACAAAGACAAATAGTGACGATCAGCGAATAAGAGGGACGAAAATTGTGAAACCCAAGTAGCAGCTAACGAAGACAGATACGTATGGCCGACTTATCCAATAAAAACTTCTACGTGGAAAAAAAGAAAAAGAACATAATAAGAAGACCGCTAGACATATTACCGTCTTGACATCCTATTTTTTTAATCAGTCTTGATTAAACATTCAATCAGTGATTTGAAGAGGATTCACCTATGAGAGTGGTTAATTCGATATCCAAGCAGATAAAAATTTCCAAAAACACATTTAATCGTATTAATAACGGTTCCTGTTTGGTTATTATCAAACGCTTTTATAAAACACCAAAATTTGTGTGAGAGCGCTTTAAAAAATAACCTCTGTATCAAGAAAACGTCTAAAAGGTTTTTCCAATAGTATTTTAGCCTGTTTTACACATAGAAATGGCTTTTTTATGCTCAGTGCGTGTCAAAAATGGTGTGATAAAAAATTTTAAACGTTTTTCTTAAACGAACATTATCTTTTAGAGCGCTTTGCGCAAATTTTGGTCTTTTTGAAGGAGGGTTAAAACGTTCAAATAGGAACCATAATTGGTACGTTTAAATACAGGTTCGAAAATTTCTGTTTTCTTAGGTAGTGAACAGGTGAGTGAGTGCTACAGCCGTACGTCGATGTTTTATCACATCGATTGGCAAGCAAAAGTCGAATAA
This sequence comes from Rotaria sp. Silwood1, assembly GCA_905250075.1. Classification (NCBI taxonomy): domain Eukaryota; kingdom Metazoa; phylum Rotifera; class Eurotatoria; order Philodinida; family Philodinidae; genus Rotaria; species Rotaria sp. Silwood1. Next base: position 2,100,819 of record CAJNOP010000012.1, on the reverse strand, counting down.
AGTGAATTAAACAAGCTCACTGAAGAACTTTGGTACAATCTATAAAGGAGCTATACATTATATAAAATATGGATGTCATGTTAAATGCAAATGAAATAAATAAACGGATAGTTTTATTAGTTATATGTACGAATAAAAAATATTGTGAATCACGATGACTGATGGAAAATAGATCAAAATAAACAGAATACACTGAAAAAATGAATAGAACATAGATAAATAAGCAAAATATTGCTAAAATGCAGTACATGTGGCACAGTCTAAGTCTTGATCAAAGAGCCAAATTCATATTAGTATCCGTAGATTAAGAATATTATTCTACAGCGGATAACACTGTTGATTTTTTACTGGAATATTGACTGAAACTTGGGAATCATAGAATCAAATTATCGTATATTGGCGATGCATGCTAGAGATCATCAGTCGAGTTGAGCATTTTTCAACGATTTTGATATCTTTTTAATGAAATTTAGAAAGCTCTTCCAAGTGTGCCGTTCTGAGACTACTGAAAAAGTAAATAGAACTCTATACTCTTCCCTTGTTCAGTTTCATTCTAACTCTTATACTGCATTCCATAATGCAATTTGTACCACGATGAAAAGAAAGTCTTGATGAACTGATTTCTCAGAGACCTGGCTTTCATCCAAGAAACGCACTCGTCTGAAACTCAGGCTTCTAGTACGTTACCAGACGGTGATAATCTCGTTCTCAAGAATGTAGAAAGGCGTGTGAAGTCTCAAGTGCATAAGTTTTCGCCGATTGCGATAATGATTGATTCAGCTAGCATATTCCCGGTCTATCTTGCGATCATTATCAACCTTATAAACTGTTTGATGAAAAAACGCTACGATAAAAACTAAAGATGAAAAATAGAAAAAATACTCATCCACATACTACATCAATACTTGATACGTAATAATATATAAAAATCTAAAGATATATATTTAAATTTTTTATGTATTATACTGTATAAAATAGAACATAAAAGTTGAATAGTATTTAATTTATTTGAAAATGAATTATTTTTCAATCACAATTATCTAATTACTTTGACATACGATTATATACGTTATTAGGATTATTTTAGCCATTGTTAACTACTGATGATTGATATTGATTATGAAGTTAAAGATGATCGTTATATTAATATTATTATCTGACACATGATTTGATATTAACTATTTTTACGATGTTAGTGGACATATTTGTTTTCTTTTCGTGTTAATGCTGTTTTTCTTTCCATCTTGTTGCTTTTGCTGTAATATTAAGTTTCCATCAAATAGTTTACAAAATTGATAATGGTCGCAAGAAAGACCGAAAATTTCCTATTATATAAACTAATTATTATACATAGCCATAAAACCTATCTTCAAATTTACTCATTTGCCCATATAGTATAAAAAATCTAGAATTTGAGTACTCAATTTTTAAAGCATTTGAATTATTAAAAGTCTATAGTTCTGAGAGAAGTTTGAAACTCGTAACAAATTGACAATTTCTGCATTACTGTTTCATTGATCAAACTTTTTTCCGTACACCATTTACTTTGGTCACGGGACGGTATATGCAAGATATGCTATTGGTGGAAAAACAATCAATGTAAGCAGCGGTACAAGAAGGAGAAATAGATAGATAGATAGATGGCTGCTTCAGATGGCTTTAGCATTGAATAAAAAGAATTTCTATCTCGTTACCACTTCATTTCTGACGCACCTTTCTCACTACTACGCAGTACTTTATGTATTTGAATCAAACGTACGCAATAAGATGTATATAAAAAACAAAGAAATACAAAGAAGTCCCCACCTAGCGCCAATGCCAGGATTTTCGGTCAATAGGAATCTTAGGTCTCTCTTTGGTAGTCTTCCCAAATCAAAAATAAAATAGTGGAATTTTTTAAAGTTTTTTTAATATTCAGACACATTGTTTATTCTATACTGAATAAGGAAATTGCACTTATGTGCAGAAAACTTGTCCTACTTTTATTTAGGACATCTGACAATACAACTTAGCATAACAAAGACTAAATGTTGTTTTGATTACTTGAAAGCCTATCTACTACTCGTTTATATAATTATTATTAAAACCATATTTAACAGCCAATATTGTTCAGGGTGTGTGTGGGTTGTTGTTTTGAATGAAATAAAGAGTCACATACATACCTCACCCACATCCTCAAGCTACTACATTTATTCTCATTTATTAGAAATTGAATTAAATTTCATGTATTATCTCACTTATACATACTCATTTCTTTTATTTCTTTCTTAGATTCTTGTTTTACTTCGATTCTAGGCGAGGTTTATATCATTGTACGATTTCCTGTGATATCAAATAATGTGAAGCAAAAGAAGATAACTTCGTGAATACGGATAAAAAGTGTGTAAATTTTATAAAAACCGACTGAAAAATAGGTTCTTTGACTTCGTCAAACATATTATGTCTTACATGGATACATCGAAAAACCGGTTACGGGAAGAAATAGTCTCAAAACTTAACCACACCGGAAACATAGGTGTTTCTAAGTATATTCAAGCATTTCTATGTATTTCTGTATTTTAAAAATGCATGAGAATACATAGAAATACGAAAAAATGGAAATACCTTTTTCCCCCTTGACGTGATGTCACTGGTATATATTGATGATGGAGTGTGTGCGCAAAAGTTTGCGGACTTCTAGCCCTTACCTTGACTGAGACCCTAGGAAGAGAGAAACTTTTGAACACGGGTACAATTTTCTCATTATGAGTTGAATTCCTGCATTTTTTGATTGTTCTGGATCTTCTGGAACAACATGAGCTAAAAAAATAATATCTAAAGTATCAATATCTCTTGAATTCTGTGAATTGTAAATCTCTGGATCATGTGAATGTCTCAGCAACAATATTACACTAAGATAATGTCTATTACTGAACAGAAACATCATAAACAGCATATCATGTTGTTGTGAAGAAAAATGATATTATTCTTGAACTTCAATGATCGAACGAGAAGAAGCATGAAATTTGTTCGACGTCCACTGAAACACAAAGATAATGTGGCTGTCATATTCATTATGACAATCGATCCAAATAAAGTATCGGCTTCAACTACCCCATTCACCCTGATTGATTATGACAGTGCTTAACCACAAGAACGAGAAATTCTCTTTTTCATGCACACTGTTTTTTGTATTGATAAAATCAAATAGACGGTCAATAATAGTCGTCTATGGGAAGTACATTTGACTCTCACCTATGAAACTGATCAACAGCTGACTGTTCTCACCAAGTGCATACAACAGGAGATTGATGGCACTGGATGGCATCGAGTGGGTCAGCTGATGCTCAAAGTGGGTCACTTCAATCAAGCTGAAGAACTTTACAATGAACTACTCAAGAACTCCTCCAATGAAAGTGACAGAGCATATATCTATAACCAGCTTGGATGTATGAAAGACAACCAAGGTGAGTACAAAGAAGCAATTGCATTTTATCAAATGTCTATCGAAATCAAGCGAAAAACTCTCCCAGCAGATCATCTTTCATTAGCTGATATCTACAATAATATCGGTCAAGTGTATGACAACATGGGTGACTACTTAAAAGCACTTGGATTTCACGAAAAAGCACATCAAATTTACGAAAAATCTCTGTCTTCAAATCATCCTTCATCGGCTACTTCCTACAGCAATATCGCTGGAGTGTATAACAACACGGGTGACTAATCAAAAGCACTTGCATTTTACGAGAAAGCAATTAAAATCCAAGAAAAATCTCTGCCTCCGAATCATCCTAAGTTGGCTACTTTTTACAACAACCTTCGTATAACTTATAACAACATGAGTAACTACTCGAAAGCAGTTGAATTCTTCAAAAAAGACCTGGAAATCACAGAAAAAGCTGTCTCTCAATCATTCTAGTTTCGCTTCTACATACAGTTGGTTAAGAAAAGTTTATCGTGGCCTGAAAGATTACACTAGGGCACTAGATAACTTCGAAAAAAGTCTCGTAACAGTTCAAAAAACATTATCAGAAAGATATCCCAATATGGCTGTTGCATACAACCATATTGGTGTTGTTCATCGGTTAATGGGCGCTTATGAAAAGGCACTTTCATTCCATCGAAAAGCATTAAATATTCAAGAAAATGTACAATGCAATCCTCTGCAGTGTGCAACGACATATATATACTTCGGTGAAATTTATCGAGAAATGGAAGACTATTTATTTTCATTGCCAAATTTTATAAAAGCATTAGGAATTCGTGAAAATAAACTACCAAAAAATCATCCTGATTTAGCCGTAGTCTATCATAATATGGCGAAATTATATTTGGCTACTCGACAATATAGTATACCAATGAAAAATGTTCAACAAGCGCTAGAAATCGCTCAAGAAAAATTGCTAACAAACCATCCTCATTATTTGGACTACAGAGAAACATTTTAAAAAAATCCGAAAGCAAATGTAACATTTTGGTTTTTTTTCTTTCGACTTGTTCAATAAATTGATTCTTGATGGCTACTATTCCTAATATCTAGACTTTCTCGACTACGTACCACTCGTATGCGCACTAGCGACTAGGGAAACCCTTTGCGAACCTGAAGGGGTACACGCAGAGCGGACTAAATTGGACTCGGAGATAATATGTCCGTAAGCATGTCACACACAACGTACGACAGGAACCACAAAAATATAGAAATCTTCCCAAGAACGGCACTGCTTCGTTTCTCAGATAAAGAGATTTCTTGGGATCAGGTTAGAGTGTGGATGTGGATGTGGGGTATGCATGTGACCCGTTATTTCGTCCAAAAGAACAACCCACACCCATACTCACCTACATACGGGTGACAAAAAGTGTAAAATTTGTAAAGGAAGTGGGACTGCAGTAGCTCGAAGTATGGGAGTCGAGCTTTTTTCTTCTTGAGAATATGCAATTAGTTAATGAGGTCTACAGATCATGAAAACCAGCAGAAGAGAGGGACTAGAATATAAAAGAAACGTTGACTTTTGATGAAGACATTGTACAAAAATTGGCACATAAGTCACAGGGCTAAGTAGAACGATCTCGAAAGCAAAAGTCTGATTTAGTTTTTTGATTCAGTACATCAGCAACTAATCTCGCTCTCACGCACATTTCTCACTTTTATTTCTTTGAATAAACAAAAATATTCAAGTATACAAGCTCATTCTATTTTAGCCCTTTGTCATTTTCTATATTTCATTAATGAACATAAATTTCTTGCTATAAACGATAATATCCAGCTAGTTCTAGAGTGTAATTTATATTGGAGACAAATGAAGCAATGAACAAGAAAACCTATATCACTTTAATCAATAATCTTATATGAACGTCGTCTGTTTTGTATCGTCTCATAGATACCTAATCTATAAAGCAACTCATCGAAAAGAATAATCATTTTTATTTGATTTCATTCTCATAGATTTCATTATACTCTGCACTGTGAAAGAATCTTGATTAAATGAATAGCAGATTCAGTTCTAAACTAGCCTATCAACTACATAATGTGTAAATGACATTTTCGAAAGCTATCAGATCCATCACATGATACAATGTCAGCAAGCAATCAAAATTATATTTATTCGTCTCAAACTCCCATTTTTTACCCAATGCCTCCTCCCTTCTTAAAAATAGTATAATTCGATAGACAATCAAATTATATATATAACTCAACTAATTAGAGACTAAGAGAAGCACAGAAACAAATGTTAACAATAAATGCTCGAATCTATTATCAACTTTCCTTATATACAGATCAAAGTTTTTTTTTCTCGGAATGATGGATATGTATATTCAAGATTAAATGAAGTTGAATATTCTTTTTTCGAAAACATTAGTGTTTTTTTGAGAAAGCAATTATTGGAAATTACAGATTTAAAATCTTCAAAAACGTTGAAAGTATCAATTTAATATTGGCTTATTGCTTTATTGTCAAATAAATCTTTCATATACAAACGAAATTAAATAAGCCACTAGTCTTAAGAACTAATTTTCAACTATGTAGTGATGACAGACACCATATTTTTGCTGACGTATCAGTATTTTGCGTATAGTTTTTTAATTAGTATCTTGAATTGAAATATGATCTATTTCCATTTAAAATAAAACTTATTTATTTGATAAAAATTTAGCTTAAGCCTATTGTTTTTTTTGTATCCTTCAAAGAGAAAAATAATCGATCGCTTTTCTTCCACGAATAGTCTTGTCAATAAGTATAAGTATCAAGGACAATATTCTCTATATAAAGGCTTTCTTTCATATTTTAACATATACTTTCTTTAAGAGCAACATAGAAATGTTGACCGTCTCTACCACCATCGTGCTCATTGTTTTTGCTTCCATCGTTAGTGGACAAATTTTAGAGCATATTGAAAATGGTAAACTATGTACTGGATGGCAAGCTATTTCTCGCTCATCAGTTGATGTCAATACTGCGCAATGTTCAGGTAGTCTTGGTTATGAATTAGCTCAAGTTTCCGCCATGTTTGCAATACGTTTCTGTTGCCCCTATCAACAAGTGACCCCACCCATTGTTGCACCTGCACCAACTGAATGTGGTCGTGCAGCAGTTGCTCCAATACGTACACGAATTGTCGGTGGACAAGACGCAGCACCACACTCTTGGCCTTGGCTTGTTTCTCTTCAATATCATGGAGGCCATTTTTGTGGTGGCACTTTAATTGTAAATAATAATATATTATGAAAAATCAAACATATAGTATCATATTTTAGGATGAATATCATGTTTTAACTGCCGCTCATTGTCTTCAAGATAGCTCAATGTTTAATTCAAATTTGAAGGTTGTAGCCGGTCTTCATGCACAAAGCAGACCCAATGAATCACAAGTTCAACATAAACAAATTGCAAGCATAATGAATCATCAAGGATATAATGAGAATACACAGGAAAATGATATTGCTATCATTCGTTTAGCTTCACCTGTTCGACTCGATAGTTATGTCAATGTTGCTTGTCTTCCACAAAAAGATCCTGCTGTAAATGAAAATGTTATGATTGGTATGTAAATTAACAGAATTTAAAAAAGAATTTATTTATTCAAATCGAATCATTTAGCTGGTTGGGGTACAACATCATTCGGAGGCAGTTCACCAGATGCACTTCGTCAAGCTAATGTCCTTATCATGAATTCATGTTCAAGCGTCTATCGTTATGATGATAGCAAACAAATGTGTGCCGGTAATCACCAATTTACAAAGGATTCATGCCAAGGTGATTCTGGTGGTCCACTTATGCATGAAGCTAATGGTAAATGGGTAATTAGTGGAGTTGTTAGCTATGGTCATGAATGTGCTAAATTAAATTATCCTGGTGTTTATGCTCGTGTTAGTCATTATTTACCATGGATTCAGAATGCAATCGCTACTTTATCGGCACAATAAATGCTTGATATGTGATATAAAAAGCACATTTTATTTTAGAAAAAAATAAAAAAAAACTTTACCAGTTAATTGTGCATGATTCTGTTATTGACAACTGTCTTTTATTGATTAAAGATATATACGATTTAAGTTTTTCTTTATAGCCAACATTTAGATATCATCAGATTTCAAAAGATACAAAATTTAAACACACAATATTGTGATCAAATGTTTTCGATACATTTTACATAAAAAAATGACTGAACTAACTAGTTGCATATAAAAGCATTGTTTTATGTTAATGTGAAACTACTGTTCATCCATTTAATCTGTTTCATGTATCCATCGATAGCTTTTCTCGACCTATATCCGACACACTTGAGTGTAGTTTTCAAAAGCATCTGCATATTATCCTTGATCATGATCAAGATTTCCCGAGCTGATGAATTGATGAAAAAAATAATAATAAAAATTATTCTACATATTGTTCGCTTGTTGAATTTCAGTCATACGTAAGTGCACTACATGATAGAGGCCATTCTTGTTTAACTCTCTCTCTGTCGATAGACGAAATTTTTCAATTCTTGGTCCTCATCTCATTAATCTAGATATCGATCAAACTGAACTCTATGTAAATAGCTTTGTTTAATATTAGTAGAATACAGATCGATACATTTGAAACTTCTCAATGGTAGAATTACTCTGTTTAGGAATATTGACGAATCTAAAAAAATTACATTCCGTTGATAGTACAGACAAGATATTGACCGCTAAACTGCTCCCTATCATAATGTATACTATGCTCGTCTTACAAGCCGTCAATAGTATCCGTTTCGATCGATCTGTGTAAAAATAAGCTGCTTCTCGAACGACACAGTTATTTAATAGAAATGTTAAACAGATCGACTTTTTACTGGTTGACAGAAATTCCATGGGTTCCAAGTCTGACATAGAGTAACATCAGATTAGAAAAACAATGCTATCTGTGTTAAAACTATTATACAATAAAGAATAATAGAAAATTACGAAATCCAGTGTATCTTTTGTTATATCTGTTTTGAACAACGAAAAAAATTTAACAGTATACAAACTGTATCAGGAAAGAAATAGTCTTTCCTTTCTTCTATCGACATCGAAAGCTTGTTCATAATAAAAAAACTTTACATGCTTGTCATCAGAACCAATCATTATATCCATAAACTCTATATAGGTTATATGACAATTTATAATCTATACTTGAGACCTGCGCAGTCAAATTTTGTTCCCGTAAAACAGCTACATCTTATCTATACGGCGATAGTATATAATGTAATATTACACAAAGATGATGACAATATATCGAATGACGTAAGTTAAAATATTGAATGACGCTAATCTTTTTGCTTAAGAATCACTTGCGAAAATTCATCTGATGTAGATATTTTCTTTTGTTTGTTTTTTTCTACTTAACTTGCTTTCATGCTATACGGCTATTGGATTCACAATTTTTATTTATTAGACGATACAGTTGTTAGCAATGAATGCTACACAAGAAAAGAATGAAATATGATTTTCAGAGTTTCGATAATTCAAATCGATCTGAGACGGCATATGTTAAGATATAATCTTATCAATTTATTCTTCATTTAGATGCAATATATGCATGCAAATATGACAACTATCGACATGTCGATAAATAAACAAACGAGAAAAGGAGAGAAACATTCTCAAGACTAAATAGAAAAAAATATGTTTTTTTATGTACATCAATACTGGTGACAAAAAAGCGTGAAACGATTTGAAATAGGTTTTTTTTTTCAACTTTTTATAAACAAAACTATCATACGAACGTGGTGAAGGAAAAAAGTGGGGATATGTACGAGAAATTTTTTAATACATAACCTAGTCGACATACAAATTTCAAACAGTGTAGAAGCGATGCAGAAACTTTTTTTTCTCATCCAATAGCTTTGCTTTCGGTAAAAAAATCAACAGTTGCTGCGAAAAAAAATAATAAAAAATTTCTAAATGTAAGGAAGAAGTACGTACCCGACAATCGTCAACTTCTTTTTATTATTCTAAGTAGTTATGTTCTTACATAGGACTCTTCATAAATAACAGTTGTAAACTGATTTATGTTAATACAAATATGAAGAAAAATTTTTTGGAGTCACACTACTACTGTATTTGTTGACAAAAATTCTAACTTGTTTTTCTTACATAGTTTTTGAATATTATTCTCTATTCAAGGCAAATATATCCTAACATGAAGCGTGTTTCATACTTTCTCGATGCATATAAAATATATGCAATATGATAATAAAAACAGAGAGAAAAAAATTTAATTATTTTTCTTTATTGTAAAAATCAAATCAAAGTAGATTAAATACATTCAATAAGTTGACAAACAAAACAAAAATCGAGGAAAAGTCAAATAATAATAAAAGACAAGGAAGTTTGTTTGTTGCTATTCGAATAATTTGCAAAATTCGTCAAATGAAAGCTTTCCATCATTATTAACATCTAATGATGAAAGCATGGATTGAAGTTGATTTTTACTTAATTGTTTTCCCATACCCGAAAAAACTTCTTGAAGTTCATCACATGTTATAGTACCACTTCCATCTCTATCAAATTTTTTAAATGCATCTAATAATTCATGTCTAGAGTATTTTTTAAAAAATGATCGAGCCATAGCATTTTTAAATTCTACAAAATCGATGTCACCACTATTATTCGTATCCATTTGTTTCAATAAGGTTTCTGTTTCTTTAGGACTTGCTTTTATATTCAATGCTTTTAAGACTCCTTGTAATTCATCTGCAGAAATTCTTTGTGAATGATCTAAAAATTTCAAAAAAAATTCGTTTTTAACTCTTGGATTTCGTTTTGTTTTTATTATCCTACATACCTTTATCAAAAAGATCGAATGCAGCACGTAATTCACGTTCCTGACTTTGTGTAAGTTGAGCCATAACTGAAGTTCTGAAATAGTTGTTTTTTTGCAAATAAACTCCACATCATTTCGTCTTTTAAACTGTGTTTTTTTTCTGTTCTTTGTTTGTTGACAGCATTTTCGCCAAAAAAAATGTCTGATCTGCTCGGTTGTTACTCTCTTGACTAGAAAAGAATAATAAAAATGAATACTTGTTGTTAGAAATAGAAAGAACAGTAAAAATAATTAAAAATCGTCATAAAATATAATTTTTCTTTACTCTTAGATTTTTATTTTCAATCTTATTCAAATTTTTTTAACACTTCATTAATAAGGCCTCTTCAAAATCGCAAATTTTAGTGCTTTAATTATCGAAAATGAGCAATGAAAGACGTACATTATGACTAACAGAATCATAAAATCATAGATGGATATTAATTGAAGGTCTTCATTATTATATTGTGATCTTCTAATAGAAGATTACTCATTAGTATTAATTGTAAAATATTTATCAATATGATTAATAGAGTCAAATGATTCATGAAAACGACAATAATCTCCATGAAAACCATACTGATAAGAATATTACACAAATAAAATAACAAACGATTGAGTTGTAGTAATATGTAGCAAGCCTCAAAAGTTTTGATTGCTCTTTGTTTTCTTTACAACAGTACAGACGATCTCTGATAAGCACGACGAATTATCGATAACATGTCTCGTCTATAACTGTTTCTTAATGATCAATAAATGAATATAAATTGCTCAATCAAACAAGAATATATATATATTTTTTGCTCATTCATCATCATTTCAGTTTTTCAACAAGCATAACAAAACGAAATAGAAATTTTTGTACATTCAACCACTGTTCTTTTATAATAGATATACAAGTAAACTTATGATGTAATACAGAAATGTATACCGACATAAATTATCAAATTTTATTTTATTTGAATTATCATAAATTATTCTAAAATAAAGATACAGGTCTAATTGTTTTCTTTTTGATTTTAATATGCACATCCAATTAAGCATTTATTGTTATGTCATACGAATATCTTAAGATACAAAAGAAGATGAAAACCAAATGTTTAGATACGTATTAAACAAAAACTACATATTTGCTCTTGCTGAAGATCATTGTGTTGGATAGTGATGTTATTTTTTTAGAATGTGACGTGTTAGAAAAGAGCTATTTTTCAGTTAATGTGTAATTTTGTAATTCTAATTTAATTACGAAAGACTTTTATTTGCAAAAGAAAAATGAATTTAAGTTTGACTTGACCTAAGTGGTCTTCTCTATGAGAATTTTTTTTATTTTTATAATAAAAAAGAACAAAATAAATCATTCGATTTCCTAGAAAAAAAAACGGGCCAGACTAAAGATCTTTCCCTGTTGTTGTTTTCGTACTATCTCGTGCTTTTGCAATATTTCGTTGTAATTCTAAATGTTCAAGTCTTTTCTTAGCACTTCGTTCTCGAAATAAATCTGTGACAGAAACAGGTTGAATACCTAAAAAAAACAACATCAGAAATCAAATTTATTAATAAGACAACAACAACAATAATGAATCAACCTTCTTGATCTTTTTTCTTTTCAAATAATGTATTATATGTAACAATAATTGAAACAAATAAAACTGATGCCATAATAATAGCATAACGTTGTGGCATTTTCTCAGGGTCAGCTAAAAAAGATCGTCGTATTTGTCGACGTAAATTGTCATTGATTTGTTTAAAAATTTGAAATACCATATCTAGAATACTTAATGCACAAATTAAAATTTTAACTTTACGATTTGTTTTTTTTTTGTTATATTTGTTTTGTTTTCAATGAAATCAATTATTGTTATTGTTCATATGCAATTCAAATCTAATATTATTTAAAGAAATCAAATTCTTATAATTCTGTATTATATCTGTTTTTTTCACACACGCATTATGGATTTTTATGTTTTGTTTTTAACAGAAAAATGCCTTAGCTAGCGCGCAAAAGAAAAAAATCGAGTATGAAGAAGAAAAAAAAACGACTATAAACAAACAAACACACATAAACAGTCCTAGAGAAAAGAATTTGAATAATAACGAAGAAAAACAGAAAAACCAAAATAGGACGCTTTTCATTATTATCATCATCATTATTGTTTCATATATATATATACACATGTAATTGTGAGTAAAGAATAAATGTTATGTCGACGGAGTATAATGGATTGTTTTCTTTTAAGAGCACAAACAAAAAAAAAAAATAAAAAAAACAAAAAAAAGAACTCCGTGAACGATTGTTTCATATAGACAAATATAAATAAATAGAATTAGAAGCGAAAAAAAAACAACAACATATAAACAGAAATAAAGAGATTTAATTCGTACAAGCTCGAAATTAAAATTTATTGAATCGTAGGAAAATGCTATTTATTTTTTGTATATTGAGACAGAATAAGTTAAGAGAGATATGACGATCAAGTCATGGGTGAACGTTCTAATGAACCTTCACGACTATTATTGTCTTTTTGTCGACTGCTTAAATTATCCACTTTGTAACGACGACGCCTAAAACAAATAAACAATTTAATAAAAATTATTTGTTTCCTAATTTACGAGAGAATCTTCACAACTTGTAAATTTCCTTTTTAGTTCGGACTCTGTGCATAAGGTAGACTCTAGAAATACAATCGATCTGAAATCCACATTGATATTCGACTGACGAGTTGCCATATTATTCTATCTGTGTATAGTAATATTTGACATAGTCAAATTTCAACAAAATTTGAATACATATTCTCGATGAGATATTAATAAGCGGAGGTTCTCTAGTGATAAAACGCTATTAAGCTGGAACTGACGGGTGACTCAGAACAAATGGCCACACTTTGTGTTTCATGGTTTTAATCGTTTAACACGTTGCATTTAAAAAGAATACCACAAGACGCAGCGAAAAAGCTCTACAATTTACATAAGACTACTTATTTTATAGTTACACGTTTTGTTTTCAAAATGGACAAAATTTAGAGCGACCAAATTTCGACTGTGTAAAAATTGGTTACGTAAAATTTTGCCTATTTTCAAAAGAATCACAATAAGCTTTACGATGTAAATAATAGGGCTTTTCACGCTGCATCTTGTGCTATATTTTGTTTTTTTTAAATATTATTTGTTTAAAGATAAAAAAAGATGAAACACAAAGTGCGACCATTTATTCTGGACAACCTGTTATATTCAATCGGTAGAGTTTAGTGAGCAAGTAACCGATCTAGAGTGATTCGAATTATTGGGCCTTTGTTGATGAGATATCAAGTTTTTGGAAGATTTTTCCCGTAGAGTCTTAGTTTTCAAGCGAAGTTATATTTTTGAATTTTGACCGGAAACTTAAATCACATAAACGCACAGATTAGGGTAGCTTGCAGAAAACGTTTTACAAAATATTTCACCAAGTCATTGTGAGATATGAATTTTTTGACGCATAGGCGTTTTGCCATGATTCATTGTTAATCAGTATGGATACTTGGGAAAATTCATTTGTCGGAGATACTTGCTTAAAAATTCTGAAACTTTTTCTACAAACTAGTCTAACCGGTCTCTTTATAAAGGGTTTTTTTTCAGACTAAAATTCAAAAATACGATTTTGCTTGAAAACTGAGATTCTACAGGAATAATTCACTAAACATTCGAAAAACTCAACAATAAAAACGCAGTACCTCGAATCAATCCAGAATATATAGCTATTCATGAGAATCTATAGATTGAATTTAATTCGAAATCGAAAGTCATTTACTCCTTGAGGATCTTTCCTTGACAGGGAAACGCTGAATAAGACACACTAGTAATCAACATCGGTTCCATCTCTGATAAATTTCAATGAGATATTATAAAAGCAAAAAGGATCGAATGGCTATATTTTAACCTACAGTTTTACCCGTAGATAAACCCACTTGTAACTAGAATGTCCTGAAAATTTCAGCTCAAAACATCGTTTCTTTCGCGATTTCAAAAGTCTCATTTAGTTCAACCTTATACCCAAGGTTAAAGTACAAAAAAAAGCTTTCAAGTGAAGAGGATTTCTTCATCAGTTAATCAATGTTATATTATTCCTAACAAAGATATTTTTAGTTCTTCATTTTGAAGACTTGATTACAAGATAAGATTGCCCTATTTGTACAAGATTCATATAAGATAGAGAAAGATGTTGGCAGATGTAAAAAGAAATGTGTAAAAAGAGATGAAATTATCTCCCAATTGTCTGATTATGTGTCATGTCTCAAACAAAATTCGATGAAAGACGACAGATATCATTGCAAAAGAAAACACACATAGTTATCTCAAAAGTAAACACAGATAATAAGTAACTCGTTTGCTTTATAATTTGTTTCTAACATTTCATTGTTACTTTAATACAATCTTCTTCGAAAACCTATTCTCTTCTATGTAATCTACAAACATTCCTACATATAATCATTTAATAAAACATTCCAAGAAAAGAATTTTTTTTCTTAGCAATGTCCTTGACTTTCTTCTTGGAATTTTATAGCCTAGACTGATACAAACATTCAATCGACCTGTGTAAAAAAATTACTAATCTATTTATGATTCTGTTGAATCAATTTTTGTTCAAAAATTATAATATACCTTGCATTCTGACTGGGTATGCCAGGCGGTGGTTTAGGTAAATGACTAACAGTTGATGAACTAGATACATCATCAAGTAATAAATTATTACTTGACGATGAATGTTGTAAAGGTTGTTGACGACGTTGAAACTCTGTAACTCCACTTAAATAATTATGTTGTTCAATACTTGCATGACTTGATGAATTTCCAAACATACTACCAACAATCGATGTTGGATTATTTGTACCATTATTATTTTGATAATAAAATGATGATGAATAATAAGGATAAAGATTATTAGTATTATTTATTGATGTTGTTATTGTGGACGGATTTATATTTTGATTTGAACGATTTGTCGATAATGATGATTGCTGTTGATAATAAACATGATGTGGATTTGTTGTTGAAGCTGATGGTGTATCAAATAAATCTTTATAAGATTTACTACGTTGCATACGATCAGCTAAATTAGTTGTTGTAGTTGTTGATTGTCTTGTAAGTTGTGTATTTGAAGCAAGATTTGGTCTTGTTGTTATTTGTTGTGTTTGTCGATTCATAAGATTATTTAATGTTTTATTTGTGGACGGAATTACTGATGATTGTTGAAGTGATGAACGACGAGAAGAATTTGTTGATTGATAATAAGCATTATTATTATTGCTATTATTATTATTAGATGATGATGGTGATGAATTTTTTTCATAAAACATTAATTTTCTATAAAAATCATCACCACGATGATTTTCAAATGTTGCTGATGATATACGGCTACCATTTGAAAAACGTTGTTGTTCATTTTTCGATTCATCATTACTTTCATTAGTTCTTTGTTCATCTTCATAATGAACTAAATATAAAAGAAAAAAAGAATTAATTCTATGATTATTATTATTGTTTTCTTTAGCAAATAAAATTAATAATTATTTCTTAAGAAAAAAAAAACAAACATTGATGATGATGAAATGGAAATGTGCAATGTTAGTTAATTAGGGTAATACATGCAAACCATAAACAAATAAATGCATGCTTGGTCGTTATTTTTTTTTGTTCTTACTTGAACTTTGTATTGTTGATGGTTGAATATATTTTTGATGGTAGTTTTTTTTTAGAATCGATGTTGGTGAATCATTTTGTGTTGGAGGTTGTAGGGAAGATGTATTTGATGATGTACAATACTTAACAAGACTATCATTAGCAAATGAACGATTTAATTGTTCGGTTGATTTAGCTATTAAACGTGAACCATTAAATGGTGGTGGAACAAAATTATATCCGCGAGATTTTATTTGTTTTTGTTGTTGTTGTTGTTGTTGTTGTTGTTGCTGTTGTTCATCGACGGGTAATGATGATGAAGAACTAGATGAATTAGATGATGTAGGTCGAATAGATGATGATCCCATAGTAGTTCGAGGTTCATAAGGTGATATTCCGTTTTTTGATGATTGTGATGGATATTGAGTACCTCCTAAATTTCCTACTGTCCCTGAGTTTCCATTTCCTTTCATCATCATCAATATTGTTGACGTATTCGGGCTTGGTCGCACCGAAGTATCAATAAATGTAGATGAAGGTATATTTCTAGAAAAATTATCACCCATTATACTTGATGGCATACTTGATTGAGAATGTATTTGTTCATTATCTTTTCGTTTGAATTGTTGTTGTTGCCGCTGTTCATCATCATTTTCTTCATGTTCATTATGTTCCTTTTCACCTTCACCCGCAATTTCGTCTTGTTCATATTCATTATCTGACAATCGATTAGCACCGGCATAGTTATTATTATTTCGATTTGATATTCTATTAGGTTGACGACGAAAGTAAAGATTTTTCGAATCATCATTTAACGTTGTTGTTGTTGTTGTTGGACGTGATAATGATGTGATATTTGTTGTTGTCCGATAATTTTCAAAAGGAAGGGTTTCTGATGATGGTTGTTCATTTGAACGAATTATGGATTCTTTTTCTATGAATAAATTAGAAAATCTTTTTTATAGCAGATGGACCGAAGTTAGGTTTCTCAAAGCTAAACATGTAATGTTTCTATATATAGCACAAGAAAGTGCCATGTATTCTTCACTTGATTGCTGCACTCTAAATCTTAAATTTTCTCATTCAGCCTTTTCACACAAACTTACTATGTCTCTTTGAACAGCAATTCAAATCTAAATCCGATCTGAGTTCGAACACAGTTTTGATTGTTTTGTTTTGATAAAATGAAACATACCTTGTAGTTAGCTAGTGTGTATGAGAAGCTCAATCAATTCAGTGCAAGAACTCTGCTTCAGGTTGGTTTTTTGTCCAGAACTACAACTAGTATTAGTTGTAAGGAAGATATCGAGCTATTGAATCTACCATTAAGCAGTGCCCCATACTAAAAAATAGTTGAAAGGCAGGAATACACTTCTTTTCAGAATTTATCTTATGAAAAGGCAAACGCCTATTCTTGAGAGAATAGAAACATAGTGCATGATACAATAACCAGAAAATCTAAGAGAACCGGCTCGATCTTTGAAGCAGTGTCATTCTGTCGGCCGTCAGACTGGATAAAATTCTGTCGCTTACAATTCTAAACTAGCTTATTGTGCATTTTTCAAATATAATATTATCTCATTTTTTGTTCGAGAGTAGTGAAGATATTTTTCAAAAGGTTCAAAAATGAATCAATAGACTTTTGCTAACACGTATAAGTTTCTTTTCGATGGTACAAGAAATTATCACAGTCACTCGTTCTTTCGAGAGAACATGTCTTTATAAAATGTTATATTGAACGAATCTGTGACGTTTATCTTTAGTGAAACTATAGGCACTTTACTAAGAGTTGTTTTCTATACAAAACAATATTCATGAACACAAATTTGAGTAGCTTCTGCTCTTCAAGTTCATGTACTAATAAAGATTTCAATATTTACTTTACGATTACAATAGTAAAAGTACAAAAATGTACGGAAGAAATTTTCCGTCCAGGCTCTTGATCAAGAAAACAGTTCAGCCTACATTCATAAAAAATACGAAATTCCGGTCATCATTCATAGCTTTTGATTCTTTGGAAACATTTTTAAGATTGTAAAAAATAAACAAACATTTTATTACTAAACTTTCAGTCCATCCATTACTTGTAATCGAGTCGTATGAATTCAAATGATAATTAAATATGAGAAATAATGGATGACAAAAAGAAAAGAATTAACTTACGTTTATTTTCTTTACCATCATAACTGTTCAATGTGCCAGTGTTTGAAATTTCTTCCGTACCTCTTAATAATGGTCGATGATACTGTTGTTGACGACCACCATTAATAATGCTTGTTGTAGTTGGTGTTAGTACATTATTATTTGTTGATGTTCCCAAACCTGAACTATTACTGTTCAAAATAGTAGCATAGGCTATAGGATTTGTTGATGATGGTGTTTGTTGAATATTATTAACAGCTATTGTTGGTATTATTGTTTGTGATATTTGTTGACTGTTCATTGTGGATGGAGAAAGAGGATTATTCACAGGAGGTGATGATGATGGAGGTGGCGGCGGCGGTGATGATGATACAATATTACCTGTAGGTAATAATGATGATGATGGCAATTGAGCTTGTGCTGGCTGATATTGTGATGGATCATGTGTGGTACTAAATAAACAACAACAAAAAAGACGAAAATCAATTAAACATTTGTTAAAAAAATAAATGAAAAAAAAAAGTTTTTTGTCGGTTCAGGCTAGACAAAGTTTTACAGCTGATTCAAAACAGTCATATGAAGCAAGTTTTTAGTTAAGTCTCTTTTTTTTTTGTTTTTTAGCAAGAAAATAGAAGATAGTCTTCTTTTTTTTCTTTATTTCTTTTAAAACACACAAGAATTCGTTCTCGATAATATTCGAGATCCATATATTAACTGATTACAAACATATCTTAATATAAAAATAAAAATAAAAATAATTTTTTTTTTAATACTAAAAAATTTTTTTTTTTAAACTAACCTCTGAAGTTTTTCTTGTGCATCTTCCCATTTAGCACTATGTTGATTATCACTACCTTCATCATCAAGATTATCATCTAATGATATCATCCATTGTGACATAACTGTTTGAGGTCCAGCTTTAATTGCATATGTTGCAGCCGGTATTGAAACAGCTTCACTATCACCTGTACGTGCTGTTAATTGTCTTGTTGGTGCTAATGCATCACTACGACTATTTGTTGTTCGAGTTGAACGTGGTGTTTTAGGTGGTTTGCCATGTTCAGTACCACCGGCAGATGTATGGATTATATTAGGAATTGAATTTATGCCTGGCGAAGGTGTTTCATCAACATTTGGTAATATAGTTGAACTATTTGGTTGATGATCAGTAAGACGTTCGGTACTTTTTAATTGATGCGAACGATTTAATGTTGATAGAACAGTACCAGTTCTTGGTTTACCTGAATCAGAATATGATACACTAGCTGGTGAATCTTCTTTACCAGTAGATTTTCCATTAGGTAATTTACTTGTTGGTGTCAATGGTTCACCAACAGTTGATTTTGATGTTGTTCGTCTTAAACGTTGTGATGAATCCGATATTTGTGCTGGTGTACTACCAACTGTTTTCCATGTTTCTTTATTAGTATTATTATTATTATTATTATCAATAGGAGTAGCTGTAAGTGGTGTACGTTGTTGTGATATGGATTGTTTTTTTGAAATTGAAATATCTTTATCTGTTGTATTTGCTGTTTGTTGTGGATTTGTAATAGCTGGTGCAGCAGCAGGTGATGATGCATAGGCACGTCGTGAATTTCTATCAAGACTTTTTGGAATGTTACGTCGTGGTGAAAATGGTGAATGATCAGATGCAACACCACTTTGTCTTCCACCACCATTTGAAAGTTTCCAGCGTTCATCAAATGTATCAGCTTCTGTAGCTTGTTGACGAAGATTCATTGTCGTACTAGCACCACCTGGTTGAGCTGTTAATATAGCTTTTGTCATTTCTCTAGAATAAAAAAAAACAATTAGTGCAAATTTTTATGGAATGTGAAACACAATGTAGCCGCTATCATAAATCATAGTGTTTGTTTTATTCTATATATCTTGGGACACATTTTTGCATCCTTCTTGACTTAATCTTCCAGAAATACAGTAAGAAAATTCTCAATGCACTGTAACTAGCAGTTATTGATATATGGTCTGTGATCATATATCTACAACGTTTATGATGGTCTCTGGAGATCGTCTGTCATAGTCTGTGATGATCGTAGGGAACTATATCTATCACAATCTGTAGAGAATGCAAATTTCTACTCTGTATACTTCGACAGTTCTTTTAGATTGTATTTCACAAAATTATTTTTGTTAAAAATTTTACATACGTTGAAACTTTATTATTGATACTAGTTAAAACAGGTTGTTGTTGAGGTTGTTGTTGCTGTTGTAAGGCTGAGTTTGGTGTTAATGATTCATCATCAATACCATTTGATTCTTTTTCCCAATCATATAAATCTGATTCTTTATATGCACGTCGAGCTATTGATGTACGAAATAAATTTTGTAAAAATTCATAATCAGGTTTATCTTCATAATGTAAGGCTTGTATATGTTCAAGAAATTGCTAAGACAATAAAAAAGAAAACAAAATTGTATTTAAAAAGAATTTTTTCTTCTCTT
The DNA here is from genome assembly GCA_905250075.1 of Rotaria sp. Silwood1. Classification (NCBI taxonomy): domain Eukaryota; kingdom Metazoa; phylum Rotifera; class Eurotatoria; order Philodinida; family Philodinidae; genus Rotaria; species Rotaria sp. Silwood1. Next base: position 2,080,268 of record CAJNOP010000012.1, on the reverse strand, counting down.
AGTTTTACTTTAAATTCTGATGGAAGACTTTTTAAAAAAATTGCATGGTCATATTTCTCTTTCATTTGTCCAACTTGTTCTTTATCTTTTATTCTTCTCCATGGTAATTGTCCTGTCACAAATTCAATAAGCATATAAAATAAACTCCATAAATCATCATGTCGACCCATTTCCTAACAAGAATAAAACACAAAAAATATTAAAAATTCTTTTTTTTGTTTCGTTAATTAAACCTTATTTTTATGTGCATTTATTGATGCATATCGTACAGTTCCACGAAAGCCAGCTTGTGGTCGAGCTGCACGAACACCACCTTCAGCATTTGTATATTTTCTTGCAAGACCAAAATCTAACATAAAAACTTTTCGACATGTTATTGGTAAACGTCCCATGGAAAAATTTGATGGTTTTACATCACGATGTAAAAAACCAATTGAATGTATAGATTCAATAGCTTGAAGAATTTGTATACTAATACGTAATGATGTTGATAAACTAAAACATTGTCGTGTTTGACTACGACGTAATTCAGCTAAATTTTTTCCTTGTAAAGTCATAACAACATAATTATATAATTCATTTGTTCCACCACCCAAAAACTTGCATACATGATCTTTCCCTTGTAAACGACGTAAAACTGTTACTTCCATTTTAAGTACTTGTTTAGCTTGTTTAGCTGATTCAAGTTTGAGTGCAACATTCTCTTTGGTAACAAGATCATAGGCTTCATAGATCTGACCAAAGCCACCACCACCAATTTTAGTAGTCTAGATTAACGAAAAAGGATTAGAAAAAAAAGTAGTACAATGTCACTATAGAAATCATTACAGAACGAAAGAGAAGAAAAAAAAATTCTTTTTTATCTAGGGTTGAAAGTTACTTTTTTTTCTTTCTGTAATACAATAGTTCAATTTTAAAAAATTCTATATTATATTTCGAGATTTCTTTGCATTCTTTTGTTTTCTGTTGAATAAGAAATGTTAATTTACTTACAACTTTCCATCGTTCTCGAACTATATTTCCTGGTTGAAGAAGATCTGCTTCGGACATGTTCAATGTCACCGTGCATACTGATTATAATAATTATTCTTAATCAACGACAGCATATATACAGAAAGATCTACAAAGAAAATAAAGCAAAATATGATATACAAAAAAAAAAAGAAGACAACAAAGAAATTCTTGTTGGGACATACGACAGAGGAAAAAAAGTAAAAAGAAGAAAAAGGTCGTCGTCACTCCCGATCAATCTTGCCTCATCCATACACAGCGAACGTTCTTTTTCGAGCGTCAATACTGTTTACGTAACCAAGCTCTGGCGGTGTGTGTGTATTGGATAGAGAATATATAGTAGTAGTTCTATCATGCCTACGACGATTGTCATCAATCAATTTTGATGAACCTCGTCCTGCAAGGTTCATTATTAAATACATGTATAAAGGTTCTTTTCTTAACACATAAGCAGCTGATTCGTATCACAACTAAGACTGTCTATTTACGAAACACAAATTAAATCTATCGAATAGCATGTTCGTTAAACATACATATATACACGTTCGACCGGATTCGTTGACATAGTTTCTTTTGGGCGGAAGAAAGCAAGGAGATATGCGTATAAGAGAATATAAGCGCCTACAATTCTTGATGTTGTTAATAACAAAAAGAGAGATTAATAACTATCGCAGATAGAAAAAAACGAGTTGTTTTTACTGCTTCATCAGTATGGTAGAATCAATAATAAAAAAAAAAACATGTGCCATTATCTATCAGCATAAAGACTGTGTAACAAGGACAATATATCATCAAATCAAAAAGAGAGAAAAAAAAACCGACGACAAACGAACAACACGAATATTCAGTCCGATTAAGTTGGTGTACGCAGTAGTAGTAATACTAATGGCCAGACGAAAGTAAACGATGAACCTCTTAGTACGCGCGTCGTGTTCTTTTTTTTTTTCTCCACCCCAACCAATTCTTTACGTATATATATTGTTCATCGTTTTCGTTCTGTCTGTCTGAGTATAGGCGGATAGAGCCGAAATTTGAAACGCTCGATGTGTGTTTCGTTTTTCGAGACTGAAAAATGAATGGACAGAAGAACAAAAAAAAAAAAAAAGATAGACCTAACGGTCAATAATAACAAAAAATAAATAATGCTTTTAAATATTCAATACTAAATATAAAATAGAAAAAAAATTAATATTACTTGTTTTTTTTTCTTTCCATTCTTGCATGATGACCTCGGTATTTATTTATTTTTTAAATAGTAACTAACCACACTCTATATCAAAGAAAAAAAAACCTACATTGTTGAATGAAAAAAATTCACAAAGCTTTTTTTTTTTCATTGAAGAAAAAGAAAAAAAAATCTATCATGACTATTGCAAACATTCTTTCCATAATCAACTTCTCCAAATGTCAAATATGATACGTGCACCTATATAGCAAATCAATAGACAAAAGCGTTTTTTTTATGATTCGTCCAATGTTTCAACGAATCATAGGAAATTTCGAGATCTGTTTGGCTTTCTTTATTTATATCTTTTAATTGAGAAAACAATAGCCACCCGATCAAAATGTCGAAAGAGAATACAAAAGGTATGACATGGAGTTTTTTTTAAATATTGATTTACTATTTTTTAAATAATCATTTAAGCTATTTTATCTTTTGACCAATTGAAAAATCTTCGTGAAGATTATCAAAAAGACAAAAGAAATCTCGTGGCTCAATCGGCATGTTGTCAACAATCACTTACAGATATTATTGTCAATCGACAAACACGTTTTTCATCAGTTCATGTATTCAATACAAAGGTATAAACAGAGAGAATTTTTCTTTATCTTCTAGGAAGATTATTTCAAAATGTTAAGTCTATAAAAACAAACGTTCACTTTATTTAAAGTGCAAATTCAGCGTCAAATGTAGAATTGTTAGAAACAAAAAAAAAATCATTCTAGAAACATCTACGAAATAGCTAATTATTGCAAGCGTTGCTTTTAAATATTTCAAGTACATGATGATTTTATTCAGAGATATATTTCACACAATTTATGATTAAAATTTATAAAGTTCAATATAGTTGTTTTGAGGATTTAGCGATATTAGATATTAGATGAAATTTATTTAAATCCGATATTTAAATGTCTACTGAACAATTATGAGTAATGTAGACTCAATTTTTTCGAGGACACAATAAACTTTTGGATGAGCTCATTTCACTTGAACTTAATTTATTATTAGAAACAAGGTTTGTTCAAAATAGTTTAGCAAAAACGTCAGATTTATTTTTCTTCGTTACTTTGGGCCTACTCATCAGTGAGTTCACATCTTGAAATGTCATCTAAAAAATTCCGTGACATTTAAAAAGTTATTCAGTCAGCCTCACCTTCAATATATTTAATGTGTGTATATCGGATGAAATATTTTTACTCTACTGAGTAGAAAAGTCATGAACAATGTAAAGAACCAATTGCTAAACCTTCTAGAATTAGTGTGCCGCGCATGTAAATTTTAATTTTAACTTTAATCTTATGAGAATTAGGTTTGTAACTGAACAATAACGATTAAGCTAATCTTTCGGTCTTCTTTCTAAAGTTATGGCTGTAAAAATCGATACTTCTTTCTCAAGAGACAGAATTTTCTTGCAATAATTGATTTTCCTAATCTTCTTATGAAATATGGGTGATATTTGAAAATTCAATATCTCGAAAAAAAAGGAAGCATTAGTTTTGGTAGAAATTCTCAGGATCTTCTAAAGGTGGTTATGCATGCATATGAAGACAATACCAGTTCGAAAATTGATCTTGAAATGTCTCCATCAATGTTTTTCTTAGACACTACAAACTCGTTACAACAGCTATAATGTTGTCAAGAAATACTCGAAGGTCTTTGTTCTTTCAGACTTTGACTAGTTTCACTAACACCTTAAATACAAGATTAATTCACTTAGTGTAAGTTACTTGGAAATCTTTACTTGTTAGCCATCTTTGTGATTTGATTGAGTAGGAATGAACTAATTCCAGTTTCAATTCTTGGCTTGGAATTGGAGTTGTTCGGAATTGGTTTTTGTAGAATTACTGATTTAGAGTAAACACAGATAAATTCATAGGGAGTTCGAAATTTTTTAAACCAATCCCAAACCAATTCCAACTCCAGTGCAAGCCAATTCCGACCTATTCTAAGAATTGGAATTGGGCATCTCTACGGCTGAGTTTGATTTATGAGCTGTATAAAAGTTCCTAAATAAATTTTGAACTTTGAGAATATCTCGATTTACGTCAACTATGAAAAAAACGAACGTTACATTTACTATAGATTTTCAGTACATATGTATGAGTTGAATGTTGAATGAAGAATTTTGACTAACGAAGGAAATCCTTCAACTTATTTATTGAGATTAAATTGGCACTATGTGCATTATGTAAATCCTAATAGGCTATGAATATTCTGACCTTCAAAAAAACTTATTTTCGAATTTCAACTTAGAATTTTGTGTAGAAACAAACTTTAGCGAGAATAGTTTATTGTAAAAATTTCAGATATTTTCGTTGTTCCTATTCTAAGATACAACTATGATAAAAGCGCATCTTTTACATCGTTCATTTATACTTGCAGATTCGATATCCTTATTTTAGAATATAAACAGATCAAATAGTCTGATACTTTCACGATTAACTATTCTCCTGAAGGCTTGTTTCTATATAACATTTCAAGTAGAAATCCGCAAACCTGCTGTCTTGGAGGGGAAACATAGCATAATATTGAAAAATATTTTAAAAATACAATATGTCGGCAACAATAAGTTATATGCACAAACTCTTTTTGGAATATTTATAATCTATTGAGATCTACCTAAAGTACATGCTTCCAACTCAAAAGCGATTAATCAGTTAAGGAAGTTCATCCTTAAGACTGAGTTTAGCAGAAACCAGAAATGTTAAATATGCGGAGAGTACATTTTCTTATTATGCCATGCGTTGTAGAGATGGAATCGGTATTGATCACGACGAATCCGATATGCCCTAGTCAGACCGATTTCATTTCTGATGTGTTGTATGATTTAAAATTATTTAATTTTTATCGAAAATCATGTCTTTTTTTTGTTTTAGCTATCGGTCGAAGGCCGTCCTGTAACAAATCAAAAAGCTTCAGGTCGCTGTTGGATATTTGCTGGTTTAAATGTAATGCGAATTCAATTGATGAAATCACTTAAAATTCAAGAACTAGAATTCAGTCAAAACTATCTTTTTTATTATGATAAAGTTTGTCGATTTGTCTTACTGTTTTAATAAATATAAATGCTAATATTTTAATCTAGATTGAGCGATGTCATTATTTTCTTATGTCAATGATTCAATTAGCAAAAAAGAAAGAACAAGTACATGGTCGACTTGTGCAATATCTTTTACAAGAATTACTCATTGATGGAGGTAAACACATCTAAATTTAAATCATTTCATCAAAATACGAAAACTTCATTTTAATTTAATGAAATAAGGTCAATGGGATATGTTGGTTAATTTAATAAATAAATATGGTGTGATACCAAAAAATGCTTTTCCTGAAAGTTCATCATCTGAAGCAGCTCTTCAAATGAATAAATTTCTTCGTACTAAAGTATATTTATTTAATAACAATATAATTAATGGCAATGTATCTTTTATATTCCTAATAGTTACGTGCATTTGCTCAAGAAATTTTTGAATCAGTTGAAAAAGGAAATACCAACGATAGTGATTTGATGAATCGTGAAGCTGAAATGATGAAAGAAGTAAGTTTCATGGTTTTTTTTTATATAATATTAAATTACACGTTTCGTTTTAGCTTCATCGAATTATTACGACATGTCTTGGTTCACCACCAGAACAGATCACATTTGAATATTATGATAGTTCAAAACAGTATCAAAAAATTGGTCCAATTAGTCCAATTGAATTTTATAGGCAAATTGTTAAACCAGTCTTTAATGTGGATAATAAAGTAATTCAAAATGAAATAATCGATCAATTTTATAATGCTTAATAAGATAAATTTTGAATTTATAATTAAAGTTGAAGACAGAGAGACTGAACTCATTTAATGTTGTTTTAAAACAAATAATGCAACGACACTTTTATCTCTCACTTATATTTGTAAGAAACAGAGACCAAATCAAAAGAATTAATCTTTATTTACAACTGAATGAATTTCCAGGAAGTTTTACAATAGAATACTAAATAGATTGCAAGACAACAGACAATAGTATGGAATTATTTTCCGCTCTCAACTAGCTGAGTTTGGGATAAACCTTCAATTAAAATTGGAACTAGACCTGATTAGTTTCACTCAGATATAATCCACCTATTTATTATCTAAATGAGTAATCAAAGATTGTTAGAGCTTTCTCATGACGAAAGATTGAATGGTCAAAAATAGACGTGTATTAGTATCGGTACGAGAAACTTAGCGTTATGAACATTTTGAGCACAAAATATATTAGATTTTTTTATATATAAAAGTATAATGAGGCAGTCATTGGTAAAATAATTCATATAAATATGATTTAATAATCTGCAGAAATGTTCGTTACTAAAGATATCTCAAACTACAACTTTTTGTTTTACACAAAATTATAATTTCCTCGCTGAATTATGTCTGTAAATTGAATGATCAAATGAGGTAAGGCTTCTTTTTGATGAATCACTTTTGAGCCAGAACTAAGTGCATTTTGGTGGGCCTAATAAACTATGAATAATTTAATAAGAACTTCAGATTCTCAACTTATTATTGCGGAAATATCTCATTTTGATGATATTTTTTTAAAACTCAATGCCATGGTTTTTCATCACAAACATCAGAAAAATTTATTTTCGAATTTTGACTTGAAGCTTTGCACTGAGACTAGTCGTAATAAGACTAGTATATTATGAAAGTTTCAAGTCTTCTGATTTACTCCTATCCTAAAAAAGAATACCATGTCGTCGTAGCAATAAGCTAACGATCGAAACTTCTCAGATTATTCATAGCTTATTAAGGTCTACAAGATACACATAGCTCTGATTTCAAAATGTTTAAAAAATTTCAAGGATTCCATACCTAAGAAAAAATTTCTCAGAATTAAAATCTACATTACCTTCTCGTTTGTTTGTTTTACCAGGTATGTCTTGTACATGATCCTCGAGTTTCACATCCATATGAACGTTTATATACGGTTGAATATCTTGGAAATATTGTTGGTGGTCGAAATACTTTATACAACAATCAACCTATTCGAGTACTTAAACAAGCCGTATATGATTCAATTGCTGCTGATGAAGTACGAATATTCTTAATAATACTTTGATGTTTTTCTTTATCTCTTATTAAATAGGCTGTTTGGTTTGGTGTTGATTTTGGTAAACATATGCATGCTAAATATGGAATACTTGATTTAAAAATATTTGATACTCAACTTTATTTTGATTCGAGTTTTCCATGTCAAAATAAAGCATCACGATTAGAATATGGTGAATCATTAATGACACATGCTATGGTATTTACAGGCGTTCATGTTGAAAAACGTTCATCAAATGAAATAAACAATAAAACAAAAACATCTGATGATGAAGAAAGTCAACCTGATGATTTACAATTTATTCGATATCGTGTAGAAAATTCACATGGTGATGATAAAGCTGATAAAGGTTATGTTGTTATGACTGATGATTGGTTTAATGAATATTTATATGAAGTTGTTGTCGATAAAAAATATCTTTCAAAAGAAGTTCTTGCTGTTCTTGATCAAGAAGCAATTATTTTAGAAGCATGGGATCCTATGGGTGCTTTAGCAAATTTTTGTAGGTTTAATTATTTTGTATACATTTTATTGAATTTTTGAAATATTATTTAGAAGAATCGAATAATTGCTGATTAGAACATCACATCATATGAGTGTTTAAACATATTTAAGTAAGTATTATTATTGATATTGATGAATAATTTTCTTCGATAGAAGAAAATAATCTTTTGTAAGAGTTATTAGTTTTCTATACTGCAAAAGTTCTATGATTACATATTAAATCATTATCAATTACTTTTCGTTAGATTATTGCAGGAATAAAACACAATCAAATGGACAAGATTTATGATTGTAGAACAAGCTAGTAATGTTTTTGCTTATTCTTCGGTTACAGTCGTACTTGATTCTTTTAACAATTGAGAACTATTATAATACTCATAAATGCTTTGTTTTGTCGGAAGTTATTGAACATACATTGGTTTATTTTGAGAATAGTCAGGTTTGTTTTAGTCTAATGTATTGGTGTAGGCTTATTTACCAATTTTAACTTAGAAGAGAACTACCCAAACTGATATCAGCTGTTGAAATTCATATTGGGTTCATCACGAAGTCTTAGCAAGACTAGAAAAGTCCTGAAAGTTTCAACAGAAAAGAATATTCTTTTGTCGAAATATCGGATTTTCAAAAAATGGTCATTTGCTACACAGATTGAGTGCACTTGAAAATTCAATGTCTCGACATAGAGACATTCTTTTTGGTTAAAAATTTCAGAATATTCTACTAGTCATTTGACCTGTTTATGGGTGAAACTGAAGATCGAAATATTGTTATTTGATTATTCGGTAAATACTTACAACTGAATCAAAAATTCAGTAAAATATTCATAGCTTGGCTCCAGACGTTCATGGCCATGAACTCTTTTTGGATTTTTCTAGTCTTATCGAAATCTTCTGGTGAATCCAATATGAACTGAAATAGTGATTATTAGTTCGGGTAGTTCCCTCGCTATGAAGATTAGACAAATAATTTTCATTTCATAGCAGCTTTTTTAATCTAGTCGATAGATAAAAACGTATTGTTGACAATGACACCTGCAATATTCATATTTTATTATCAGTTTAGATTATATTATATTCTCAAGAATAGAATATGCTTATACAAATGATGTTATCAGTTCGACACTAGAGAGTTAATCTTCTCAGTTATCTCCTTCCGGTTTCAATGAAAAGATTTGGATTCCTATTGAGATTTGACTAAGCTGTCGATCATTTAAAAATGTTCTTGTTCTAGAGTTCTAAGTTTTCGAAAAACTTGTATTTTCAAATCTTGATCTAAAACTTGGTACATATAGCGAACCTAACTAGGCCAGATTTTATTAAAAAAATTCACGAGTGCTGCATAAAGTCTATTCGAAATATAAAACTTTCAAGATATAGAACCTTTTTCATGGGTAGTGTATATAACATGGATTTTTTTTCAAATTTTCATATTTCGGACGGATTTTATGTAAAAAATGTCAATTTTTTTTATGAATGCTAGTCTAATTAAATTCTCTACGTTTTCAAAGTTTCAAAATAACATTCGAAAAGACGGGTTTTCCGAAAACCTTGATTAATCTAGCAAAAACAAATATTAAAAACTTGTTAACTTAGTCTAGTTTCAATAGGAATCCAGATGTTTTCATTGAAATCGAAAGAAGACACCTGTTGAGATTCCTTCATCATCAAAAGTAAAGAACATCAGTTATCAAAATAGATTCTCTATGACCTTTAAATCTGTTTAAAATTCTATATTCAGGCCTCGCAGCGGTCCTTCTTTCCTTCTTTTTTTAGATCGTCCTTCTTCGTCCTTCTTTTCTCCCAAAATCCTTCTTTTCCTTCTTTACTACTTTTCATACGAATAGGCTGTGAGAAACATCGAAAACATTGAATAGAAATACCTAGTTAGAATCCAACACTGATAGAGAGCTCTTAAATCTACAGAAAAGGTTTAATTTATCTCAAGTCCAATGAAAAGTTCGTCACACTTACGCTAACGTACGTATGTGGGACTTGAATTTACGTGACATCCACATGCAGAACTTGAGATACGTAAAATGACACTTCTCTGGAATTCGGTCGCTGCAAAACTTTCGGGCATATACTCGCAAGGGAAGATCCCCAACTGACGGACGCCGTTCGATTCCATATTATGGCTATAAGGTAGGTCTCTATGAGACTAATAAAACCCTAAAAGGATTCGCGCCCATGGTCTATCTGTGAAGAGTTATGACCGTTTTACGGAATTTTGAGCATGCGACTAGGGATTTCCAAAAAATCGAATCAAAGAATTTCGACCTGAAAATTTGCCCATGGATAGGTCTAACAGTCATTAGAATTGGTTGAAAGTTTCAGCCAAAACGAATGTTCTTTTCTCGAGATATTGAATTATCAAGTAAACTCGGTTTTTGTGACCTGTCTGTGAAAACTGACTATTTTTTGATATTTCAATATCTCGAGAAAGGAACATTCATTTTGGCTGAAACTTTCAAGCAATTCTAATGACTGTTAGACCTATCCATGGGCACATTTCCAGGTCGAAATTCTTTAATTCGATTTTTTGGAAATCCCTAGTCGCATGCTCAAAATTCCGTAAAACGGTCATAACTCTTCACAGATAGACCATGGGCGCGAATCCTTTTAGGGTTTTC
>CAJNOP010000012.1:2023009-2069722 GCA_905250075.1 Rotaria sp. Silwood1 | reverse complement strand
TCCTATAAGGTTGTAATTTTTAGAAAACGTCAAGTAATCAAAGATATATCTGTGGTATAAGAATGAAGCTCAACGACAATTGTAAGGAGAAGAAAAACATCAAAATAAGGTGTTTAGTTTATTTTGACCAGGGGGATATATTATGACACAGTACCCATAGTTCTTAATGAACTACCTCGAAATGGAACTCATCCTGTTGATGCGTCATACTATTGCAAATTACTAACCGGGAGTCGGAATAAATAAAAAAGTTTCATACGAAATACTTTTCAAAGAAAATTGATTATAAGGAAACGTTTTTGCGTCTTATTAGAAGTACCAATCAAACAATAAAAAGTGCTTAGTCTTATCAAGGTACTATAATTGATAAAAACAAAGTTATATTGTTGTAAATATGCGACTGGCGCCTCTCATAAATATAGTTAGAAATATAATAAGTCTTTAAAAATACGAGGATCTAATGTAATATAACCTTTAAACGTTTCGCAGATGGTTCTAATTTTTCTTAGTTTTGTTTTGTAACAATGTTTTTAATGAACAACCCTTTATTCTTCTCATATTACACATTATTTAGAAAGAACATAAAAAATCAAAAGAGTAAAAATGATTCGATGACATTAGAATAATTCCGAAAAACAGATCAGGATCACTACGAAGATTGTCTTAATCAGGTCAATTCATGTGATATATATTTTAATGTTGAGTACTCTTTGTAAAAACTAATAAAAACTAAACAATAAATGGATTAAAGTCGCTGAAAAACAACTATATTGATATTATTATCATCTAATTCAAATAAACAGATGATTAAAGTGAATATTTCTCTATTACGAAAAAAGAAATAATGATAAAGAAATTTTTTTGAGATATATATACGTATAATAATGAACTCAAAGATCGAAATACAATTATTTGTACTTATACTGAGTTGATCACAGTAAATTTAACAAATTAGTTATTCTATGGTCACATTCGCCATGTGGAGAAAATAGACGTCTGCAATAAAACAGACAAAAGCTAAATAATGGAATGAGGAACGAGGAAATATGTTCTGCTTGAGTATTCTTTTCTAGAACTCATACATTTTGTATGATGATCACGATGAAGAAGACAATTGATTGTTTACATGAGATTTATTGCGATTTCTTATTTTATAGTTGTCCTATCAAGTATTGAAATAAATATTCCATTCAGATAGATATATTCACAAAAAAAAAGTGAAGCTCATTTTATGGTTTGAGGTTGTACACAATCAGTCTATGCATAAAATCAAAATTAATTCAATAATCAATAAAACCTGATTTTTTTTACGCCATTGTTACTTGCAATTGAAGTGTGTCGTAAGCTTGATACGTCATTTCTCTAGAAAATAAAATTCCAAGGAGATTAATAATGTCGTCGTATTGTAAAAGAAGTGGAAATATTGTCTAAACAAAGCTGAAGAATTTTATTCGAGGGTAAAATATATAATTTACTAAGAAGTTCATTTATATTCTTGTATGTTTTTTTGAGAAATCATACAATTATTAAAGAATAGTAAACTGATTCTCTCTTCATTTCTCATAGTAAATATTGTTACTTTGAATTACCATTGATCGAACAATTGTCTTTGTCAGTTTATTGATCTCATTTGTTAAATATACATTTTATTTCTGAGACAATCAAGTACAAATATATTCTCTTACTACATTGTTCTATTGTCAGAGACTTGTTTATGTAACCGAAAAACACTACACTCAATTGACGTTGTCGCAAGATATTCTAAATTTAGATATTAATAGGAGCGCAATCTGAATGATAATAGAGATAACCATCGCAAAAAAAAGACAACAGAATATTGAATGTTTTTCTTTGATTATATAAGTACATTAATCTAGATATATAGTATTTTTAAAGCTAACAAGGAAAACTCTTTATGTTCGTCTAATACTCCATGTGTACAATATATAAACCAGAAACAAGCAAAGAAAAAAGCATACTAAAGAGCAAACAACATTTGCCAGTGTTGACACTTCTTGATTTCATTTAGGTAACTTAACATCAACACTTGATGAAAGCAACAATAAATCTTTATGAGATTACTTTAAAAAAAAAGACCAAACATCTTTACTCAATACCCTTCAAACTGATACTTGATTGATTTGTCCTAACTGAACTTTTCTATATCCGACCCTTACATAATTTGGTTTTTATTTACCAACTAATTATGAGAAGCGAAATGAGTAACAAAGATAGTTTATTGTTTTTTCTATATGTTGACAGAATGAGTGACATATGTATAGTGGTAGACATAAGTTTAGAACAGCTGTATTTTTTTAGTTTTCTTCCGGACGGTGACAGTTGAGGAAAATTTGAAAAAACATTTGAATAGCTGAAAAGATTGTCTATCAGGATTGACGAATCTAAAAACTTAAATAAAACTTCTCGGATGATGGTGCCTGAAGAACCAAGATCTCAAAAAATAGGTCTTCGGTATCTATTTAAAGCTTTTTGAAATAGTTCTATTTGACAGAATAAAATGAAATGTCTCCGCTGTTTTCATGACCTTCCTTAATTGAAACTTTTCATAAAAACATAAGATAAAGGCTTTTTAGGTCTTCTGTAAAATAAATACAGTGCGATAAAGGAACGTCATGGATAGAGCGAAAACATCTCATTTTATTCTATCAAATACAACCATTTCTAAATACCATTAAATAGATGCTAGAAAACTTATTATGCAAATCGTGGTTTTCTAGACATACTTATCCAAACACTTTTATTAGAGTTTTTAGATAAGAAAAACCCTGATAGAGAATTTTTTCAGCTACTCAAATGCTTTTTTAAGATTCTTCCTAGCTATGATCATCGCGAAGAATACTCAAAAATACAACTGTTCCTAAATTCCTGCCCGTCATTATAAGTAACAAAGAAAGCAGATAAATTACCAGTGCAAAACGATAGACTTTATTTTTTTACTAGAGAATTTTTAATCGTATGAACGAATTTCGATGATCAGTTATACTTTGTTTAGATCGATGTTTTGCGTTACAAAATAGCTTGCGACTTTCAATTATTATCCTCATTGAAAGATGAATCAGGGTTCAATTTAGAATCGACTAAATAAACATGTGTTCAATTCAGAAACAAATAAAATAAGAAAATCTATTTTAATTGTCAATCACGTACGAGTTGAATATACACTAGACATGTGCGAGACGAAGTTTCTTTTATCCCACTTCCGATTGTTGTCCTAGTGAATCTCGTATGTTCAGATCGTGGCCATCGGAACTGAAATTAATCCTGTACATATATGTCTAATGTAGACTCGTTGATATCTATTACTTTCTAACTTACGAAAAAATATGTGATAAATATTCTGCAATCCATATTATTGTCTGAATGTAAAGACAAATTTTATTTATGACGAACAAAGTTACACAAATAGTAGAAAAGAAAAAGAATCATAAAAGCAACAAACAAAAAAACGATATCTTCAAAGTTGATATTGTTACGAATGACTTAGTATTCTTTTAAATTGTCAAATTTATCTTTCAGATCTATTTCTATAAATCGATGATAAGTAAAATATCAGATGACAAGTCAGCAATATACTATTACTTTAAACTTGCATCGTCATGAGAAAAACTTATCATCAATGTATTGATATACATAAGAAAGATAAATTTCAATTTAGAAAAATTCTAAGACAAAAAGAAAAAGCTTTTAGAAGTTAAGACGACCGGCATTATTAAACTCAGTATTTGTAGCAAATGTTTGTAACATTTGTATGAATTCATTAGCTGATGGTAAACGACCAGTTTCAAGTTTTGACCATAATGGTACATCATTAATAGATATTTCAAATGCACCCGTTGAAATTAAATATGATTCTATTGAATTTGAAAAGAAAAATACCATTAAACATGCATACATTTTGTTTTGTAATGCCCATGAATAAGCTGCTGGTGTTGGAATATTAAGAAGAGTAAAAGGATTTTGACCAAAAAGAAGACAAACAAGTAATGCCATTTTAACCACAGATAAAATACGAGCAAGTAAAGCTTTGATAGGTGGTGGTGGATAATTTTCACCAACAACTTCCATATTTGGGTAATGTGTTCGAACAAGTTGTGCAAATTGTTCAAACACATTTCGGTACCTAAGAAAAAAAAACAAAGTTTTTGTTTTTTGGATGAGATTAAATTATAAATGAAAAATAAAAAAAATATTATTTACCCTCAGCTATGGCAAAAAAGAAATTTTATTGTTGGTATTGTTTGCTTTTTCATTTTAGGTGGTGGAATAGTTGAAGATTCTTCATATACTGGTTTAGAATGACTATTATATGATGTTGAAGTAGATTCACTAGTATTTGTTTCAGTTGATGTTGAACTTAAATATGATCGTGTTAGATCATAACACGTTGATAAAAGAACAAGACTCAGACCGAATAGTAGCTTTCGGTCGATCATGTTCAAATACGTAAAGAAAAATGATACCCGGTGATCTTTTTTAATATAATAAATAAATGACAAAAAAAAACATGTAAAATATGAACCAATCATTTGTTAATAAGATTACGTAAAATATGTATGTTAACAAACGACATCTGCAGGATCATTAGCAAAGGCATTACAATGCTTTTGTGTGTTTTCATTTATTTTGAAAATAGAGATTTACAGATATTTTGAAATAGGTTTACAAAAAAATTGACTCTATCAATCTGAAGGATTAGCAATAATAGAATTTACGAATTCGATTATCTAGATCCAAAGTGAAATTTACTTGAACATACTTCGGTATGTGACAAAGGATTTATAGATGAAGAAATTCTTTATATTTCAGAATTTTTCTGATATCTTGTTGCTATTAAAAAATTGATCGCTGAATGATGACAATATATTTTGGCTTTTCATGTAATATTTTTTTATTGTTTATTGCTTCCACAATCATAATGCTTTTTTCGATTATATTATCTTTACTTGACAATGAAATGAATACTTACCTGTCAGAATTTATTCAATTATGAATCATTACTATTGTATATTTTTTCAAAGAATATCATGAATTTAAAATGCAATAAATTCATGTCATTTTTATTGATATTTTTTTTTTTTGACAATTTATTTTTTAAATAGATGTTTTAAAGGATCGAAAAGAATGTCATTTTTCTTTTATTCGACTTAACTTTATAATAAGCAAGTAAATGCAATCGATTAAGTGCATAAATAAAAGCTCATGTATACATGTATATTTACTTAGATATTTTCGTAATGGCCTTTGTGTATTAATGGTTTTTTAACATATATTGTTCATATGGAATAACATACTTTGATTATGTCAATAGGAACAAATATTATTTCATTTTTTACCCCCTTCTTTCTTTTTTGTATGAAAGAATTTAAAAGTTTATTAACAACTTCTTTGATTTCTTTTTTCAACCTCATTTATTAAAGAACGCAAAAAAAATATTTTTATGAAATCAACGAGAAAAAAAAGGCGACATACACTAATTATTGTTGAATGTGCTTGGCACCTACTTGATTTCTTTTTTCTTATGTTTTTTACTAGAGCTTCGATCATCTTCAGTTTTTAATAGAATGACAGAAATAGGTATACGATTTTCAATTACTAATTCACCACTGCAAGTCACAACAAAGACAACTATGATGCAGAGACGAAGAAGAAGAAGCCCAACAATAGCAACCTATGCCAATTTATTCAATCATCGTCAACGAAACCATCAAATGCAATACAGTGCTGTGTTACCGATCACTTCTCTCACACCCGTCTCTAATTTCAAAGAAAAATTCATTTGCATGGCAGCATCTAAAAAATCAACAAAACAAACGACAACATCATCTACGATACCTACTGAATTTCGTCTTAAACTTCCACTATCTGATATGTCACAAACTAAACCACGCGTAATGTCATCACATCGTACAATGATTTCAAATATGCCAAAATCATCTCTTAGTTATCCAACAACAATCCCACATCCAACAACACCATATCGTTTGAATTATTATCATCATCAACAACAACAAGGTGAACGATTATTATATGTTGTTAAGGCACCTGTAACACCTCGTCGAAGTGCTTCAGCTCGAATATCAAATAATGGTTTTAATACATTACCACTTCATCAGCAACCACATTTATTAACATCACCACTTTTACCACGTCCACATCCACATTATGGTCATTTTCTTGCATATCTTCGACGACAATCATTAGCACGTATACGTCGTAAACAAGAACAAGAAGCAGGAAACACAGATAATGTTGAATCAACAATAAAATTTCATTCAAGTAAACCAATAGTACAAACATTTCAATCAACATCACATGCATCTCTTAATATAGCAACACAAGAAATATCATCAATGCCAACAATGTCTCTAACATCAAAACGACGAACACGACCATTATCATCTTATCAACATGTTCGACGTCCATCATCACCAATACAAACAAATTATCGTTTAACTTTAAATCAATCACCGTCATTAAGACAACCACCACCACCATCATCACCAATACAACAAACAACAACAAAAACAACATCAAATGAACAATTACATATATCAACATCAGCCGTTATTACACCAACAAATTCAGTTGTTGATGATATAGCTAAATTATCAACAATAAAAGCTCCATATGAATTGCAATTAAGTGGTGACATGCTTAATTATTGTTATGTTAGTGATAGTGGAGTTAAATATCAAGGACAATTACTTTCTACACCTGTTTAAAAAAGTTTTTTTTTTTTAATGTTTGGTTATTGTAAAAGAAAACAAAAGAACTTTTATTTGAAAATTCTCGTAAATACAGACGGTTTCGAGGATGAACGTTTAGTATTTGGTGTTGTAGCTGCAGGTAAATTGTTCGTTGTTGTTGTTGTTGGCATTGGTGAACCTACTTTCATTGGAGATGAAAGTAATAAATTTGCTGTTGATGATGAATTCAATGAGACTTGTGAATCTGGTTTAATTAATTTTGTTGGTTTTTGTGTAAAATTGATTGGTATTGGAGGTGGCAAAGGAATATTTGATGATTTTTCTGTTTCATTTGATATTGTAAAGTGAACTGATGAACTTGATGATGATGATGATGATGGCGAAGGAAAATGAATAATTGAATGTATTGGCATTGTTGTTGTTGTTATTGTTGATGGTTCTTCATCAATTGAATTTGATGCAACAACACGTTCACGTTCTTTTCGTACTTCACGTACAGTTCGATGAAATAATTGTTGTACATATTCATAATCATCAGCTGCTGTTGTTTCACAAAAAGCACAACTAAATTTAGCAGCTGTAGCTTCACCTTCACATTTTGGAATTACTCTAAATAATATAAGATTTACTTTTTTCGTTTTTTTTTTGTCAATATGATTATGGATAATTATTTACCTTAGACGTTCTAAATCAAGTTTATTACCGAGTAACATAAGAACAAGTTCATTTGTTGATACAGTTAAACTTTTTGAATAACTTGTTATAGCATCTAAATAAGCCAGTGCCATATCAAAACTATCTTGTTGAGTTATACTATAGGTTATTAATACTGCATCTGCCCATTTTAAATAATATGGTAAACGTTTATCATCCTTGAGTTCCAAAAAGAAAGAATTCAAATCTTTTATTTATAATTGTTTTTTTTTACTTTTCCATAGGTATCCATGACCTTTACCAATACTTCTTGTTGATCAACAACATCTGGTTTCCAATAAGTATCTTCTATAATCAAAGAAAAATTCATTTCGTTGTATTTTATTATAAAAACACTAACAGAAATGAAAAAAAAAATACTAACCAAGAAAAGGATCATATTCACAAATGAAACGTTTGGTTAAATATTTGACAACTATTGCTGATTTACCAACATTTTGTTTACCAAGTAAAACAACATTAACTTCTTCTTTTGGTAGACTAGCAGTTGATTGATGAGTTTTAATCGAACTACTTATTGGTTTATATCTATTCATGCTGTTTCCTTTTTATACTAAAAAAAAAAGTATATACATAGATATTCATCAACAGTTGATTCTGCAATTCTTTTTCTTTGATCATAATTTAGTGATAAAAATATCTATCTTCACCTTCTATATCAATGACATTATAGAAGAACAAAAGGGCAATAAAATATAGACTGGTACGCTTCTTTCCTAGTTCTTCCACTACAGTTAATATAGTAAAAGTCAGAATAGAGAGGGAGGAAAATAGTGCGCGCAAGATACAAAAAAATGTAGAGAAAAGGCGGTGTGTATGTATGCATAGCGGTAGTAGTACCATCTTCATAATGTGGATGCTTAGTATACATCGAAGAGAGAAGAAAAATCGATCATTAAGAACAGAAGAAAACGTATAGAACATTCTGTGATGTAGAATGCGCATCACGCGCAAGCCAGGACAAGTTTCAGCAGAACCTTGCTCAATCGGCATCATCCATTCGGCTGATGTTTTTCTAGTAAGTAAGTAAGTAAGTACATTTATATTTGGAATAAACTCACACGAATGAATCATTCCGGATATATACACATTACAATCATTATTCTTCATTTCGAGTACATTCCAGTGCAAAACTTTTAAGTAAATTCTTGTTTCCGAAAGAACGATAAGAGTTATATTAGAAATTTTTTTTTTATCATAGATACTATGGACTCTGATCTATCTTATCATCATAATAGAAATGCCCTACCGTCTAATTTTATATGCCGTCTCCAGAGAACATGACCACGTGGATAAGGCTAATTGGTAGAATGAGTCATCTTGAAAGTAGTTCCATTTGAAAGAATACATTAGAATGCATCAAATAGCCTTTTCAAAATTTTATTGGATTGAATTTCGGTACATAGAATATTAAAAAGCCTCAACGAGTCATATAGTTCGAACTATTGAAATCGATTATTTCTTCTCAAATGTTTAATTTGTGATATAGATAAAAGTCCATGTAGAAAAATCTTTCAATTCAAAATTTGTATTCGTTTAAACATATATGTGGAAAATATTTAACCCGCTTAATTTTTCATATCTTCATTTTTCAGTAAAGAAGCAACGAAAAGAACTGAAATTTCCACGATAAACTATTCTGATTATAATCTTTATCTTTCAAATTAAAATTCGATTTTTTTAAAATGTTTTTCAAGGAGATCATGGCTATGTTCAAAAATCAATCCATAGAAAGTCAATTAGAAACAAGAATCTTTTTGATGGTTGTCATAGTTCATTAGAAATTACATGAAGCACACAGTTCTCATTAAAAAGCAATTTGTCATCTAGGGAAAATTTTGTGTGAAAAAAAAACATTAGGCAAATCGAATAATTTTTAAAAAGATTCAATCAAAATGACTTATTCGATCATCTTGCCTTATCCACGTAGTCACGTTCTCTGAAGACGACGCATAATATTAGATGATAAAATATTTTTACTACCATGATACGATAGCTCAGGATCCATACTATCTATGATAAACAACTATCGTTGATACATCTTATCGTTCTTTCGAGTATAAAAATTCACTAAAAAGTATTGCACTGCACAGCACTCCTAATGGAGTAGAATAATTATACTTGTCATATCTAGATCTCCAGAGTAACGCCTCCATTTAAGTTTATTCCTAACTTAAATGTATTCACCTATTATAAAAATATTAGTCAAATCGATGATGTCGATTGAGCAGTGTTGGTCATGACTTAAATGAAATGCTCGATTGACAAAAAATAAAAAATATCTATTTATTTATTTATTTATTTATGGACAGTTTTTTGTAAAATCATATTCCCAACATTGATAACCATAGACTCTATTATCCATTCGATCAATATTTTTAAAATAATCATATTGAATCCATGCTGAACGACAATCACATTTGAATAAAACATTTGTTGGATTAATATCAATTAATGATGCTGGATTTGATTCAAGAAAAGGTTGAAAAACATTTTCATCTAAATATGTTATATTTGTATGATAAAAACGTATAAATACAAAACGATTTCGAAAACGACTTAATGATGTTAATTCAAAACTAGTTGAATTTAACATTTCACCACCAAGATATATTTCTAACATATTTGATATACCATTATTTAATATCGATCGATTTCGTTGAGCTAATGCATATTTATTTATTTTTGTTAAGTTAGGTGAAAATATACGTAAAAATTGTAAGTTTGGTAAATTATAAAAAGCATAATCACCAATTGTTGCAATTGGTTGACTTCTATTTGAATATTCAAGACCAAACCATATATGAGTTAAATGTATATGATTAAATGCATAATTTGGTATATATTTTAAACGATCATTATGCATACTAAGACGGCGTAAATATCGAAATTGTTGTATTATTGAAAATATAGTATCACTATCAGATAAATTTGTATTTAATGTTTGAAATATTTCAACATGATTTTTAAAATAAGAAAAAGCATTTTTATCAATTGTTGTTAATTGAAAATTATCTTGAAATATTAAACTTTTAAATGTTATATTAATAAAAACATTTTCAGGTAAATGTTTTATCGTTGTATTATATAAAAGAAAACTATCAAAATGCATTGCATTTTCATCATCACTAGATATTATATTATTAAATGAAGTAAGTTTTGAAAATATTACTTGTATATCAAATGATGATTTGTGTATATGTTCACATATAATTGATTTATTCTGTCTAGTAATTTTTTCAGGATTATTATCATCAAATAATAAATAAGTATGAGATGGTATAATAGATTTACATGAACATGGTTTAGTTACAAAATTCGGTGGACATTCACAATTAATTAAATGAATGTATTGGTTGAAGAATATAATAATAAATAAAAATAGAACTTTACTAAACATAATCTATCGATCGATGAATGTTAAAATAGTCCAAAAGAACTACTAAAAGCAAATGTCAAAATAAAATCTGAGTTAGTTGTTTGGATTTGCTGTAGAGAAAGAAAACGAATAACGCTCATGACATTACGACAACCGATATGATTAATTTAAAAACAAAGCACAACATTTTTTTTTGTTGACGTAAAACAAAATGGTTTCGTTTCGCACGGATTAATAGTGTATTATGTACTTGAACTTTATTTATTCAAAAAACGGAGACGCACAAGAGGCTAAATCTGTTCACTAGTATTTTTCTTCACTAATTCTATTGAATCATATGTCAATGGGAAAAGTATGTTGAGACCAATGTTTTGATATCATGTTTGTGAGGTTTTGCATGAATTTTGAAAGCTAAAAGCTATCAACAAAGAAACGCCACATGAGTCAATTATTCGAATAATCCATCTCACAACAATGAGTTCTATTTAACAACGACTTTTATCTTTCAACAAATATTTTATTGTAAAAATTGCAGTGACTCAGAATTGTGTTATTGTTCATGTGATAGCCTTTTTAAAAAACTACAAAATCATACATTTTTCAAAATCAGAAAAAGTTTGGACATTTAACAAACACCATAGCACAACTTTGTCCAACTGCCGCTTTGTGAATTTTTTACAATTTCTTTTTCGTCCGATCCATGAGGAACACTACGAATGAAGTTTTCGATGAAAAAAGAAAGTTCTAGAAATTCTTTAAATTGTACATAGATCATCTCACATCTTTATACTGATTTCGAATACCATATTAATTTTGATACAAGTTCAACTTTTGTAATTAAAGTCTTCTAAATATTGATTAAGAAGACAAAACTACATTTGGAAAAAAGGGTGCTGTAAAAATTTTTTAAGTAACCAGATTGTTTTGAATTTGGAATCAAATATTTTCTGAAAGAGAAGAGTTGATAATAAATACAGCAAATATACTAATAGTGTCTATCAGCACATTCAATATGTATCTTGTTAAATCAAACAATGATTTAATAATTTATATACGGAATTTATGCATTATTGAAGAGCTGTGAAATTTATGATTTCAGCAATGTTGTGCCTTGTCTAATTATTCTCAAATAGAATTCACTGTGATAGGATGAATTATTCAGATAATGACCAATAATGCAATTCTTTGTTGATAGCTTTTAGTTTTCAAAGTTCATCCAAAACTTCATGAAACCAATAGCAAAACGTTGATCTCAACATGATCGTTTCGTTATCAACTGATTTGAAATTGTATGCGTCACGCCCCTCCTTTAAATACAGGTTGATCTTGACGATCATAACCAACAATATTGAAGTTTTCTATATCTTGTTATTTATAAAATGGTCAGAAATGCAAATATACTCTCATTATTCGTTGTATTAAATAATAATCACAGCATGAATTAGTCTTCAAAACTTATTTTTCTACAAATGATGGTCTATTTGTAACACTAGCATGGTTTATGTATAGATAACTCTACGAAAATACAATACTTATGTTTTGACATATGAGATCTATAATAATTAATACAGACAACTAGAAAGATTGTAATAGAGAATAATAACTGTTGAGAATAATGAATATAACGAATTCATCGATTTAAGTAGAATAGACACGTAGGTTAGTCCTGGATTTCTGTTTATTATGTTCTAGTTTTTGATGACATACTTTGACTAAAGAATTAGTTTGTTGCTCAAAATCTGTTGAAGATTAATTCTTATGGATTTATTCCATAAATTAACAAATTTCGATTGTATGATTTGTTTTTTCATAGTAGATGAGTACTATTGAGGGAGACAAATAATGGAATTCAAAAAAGAAAAAATCACAACTTTCATGATTTTTCTATCAAAAAAAAACGCCGAAGAACAAGTATTTCGAATGATAAAACAGATATTAAAAAAAATCGATGTATTTTCAATATCATCGATAACAATAAACATTATAATCAAGCAAATGTAATGAATATAAGTTTTAATAAAAATCATGAAATTTAATTCATGAAAGTGTTTATTTTAATCAATGAAATTAAAATACATCAATTTTAATGTCCATTTTCATTATATGAATGCCAAAGTTTTTTTTTGATTTTTTTTTAACACCTGGAAACACATTCATGTCATCAAACATAATAGCTTTTTAATTATTAACAAACGTTATCGTTCATCTTTAGATTGATAAATCTATTTAGTTAAGATAAAGGGTTTGTTTCTTCGACCAACCAACAAGCTCATATTACCACTAATGCGTGTAAGCAATAATTTTGATATTTATTGCTTACATAAATAATGTCATAATCGTTGTGACAATTCAATTAAGTTTAGAATGCGTGAACTAATTGATCTTTAACAGAGTTCTCACAATAAAGTTATATGAATTCTTTCAATGTTACGAAAATCAAAAGAAAACAATTTTTCTCATCTTTTCAATATCAGAAACTATAATTTCATCTAAATTATCTTTTGATACATTATAATCGAAATCGAAGCCATTCTTACTCTAGTCGTCGCTAGTAAGATATAAGAAATTCAAAGTTCACATCCAATTTTTCCACGATATCTATATATGGTTAGATCGAATTCGCTGAACTAAACAAGGCCACGAGGGTCTTATACTTTGCGAAAAAGTTTTACAGACAAAAATTAAAAAAAAATATTATTCTTAAAAACTGCTTAAGTTATTAAAATTCCTGTTTAAGTGGCCTTCGGGTAGTGTTAATAATATTTTACTGTTAGGTTGCATGCAAAATTGAAACTAAAAACACAGTTAAACTCAGCTTTTGGATTCAACTTGTCATGCAGAATAAAAATACAATGTTATTGAATTTATCAAAAGTCTCTAACGCAAAGATTTTCAGTCATGTTTAAATTTTATGTTGTTTTTAACAATATTATTTATCTTTTTGATTTTTATTCGTAAAAGTTTCTCTCAAAGTATAAACTCACATGACTTGATTCAGCTGGATGTGTTCTATCTAATCATGTATGAATGTCATAGAAAAAAAAATTGCGCTTTAGTTTTGAATTTCTGGCATCTTATGTAAATGAAGGCACTTGCTATCGCCTTCGCTATGCCCATGTAATTCCATTTGTTTAATTTTAATTATGTACAGAACATTAAGCAATAATGTATTAAGTAGTTTTGTTTCCATATGAATGAAAAAGTAAAAAAAGATGTTTATTGGATAAGGGCATAGGTATACGTCTAGTTCATAGCAAACGACAAACGATAAATATTTTTCAAACTCAAGGACAATGTACATTTCTCGATGAGAACACCAATATATAGAGGTGCTTGTTTTTTAGAAGTTTTCAGTTTCTTTTTTCAACTTATAAGTATTTAGTTACAATTGCTTTTCGATTAGAAAACGTGATCAGTTTTTGCTTTCAAACTATCAGTTAATTGAAGTTTTCTAATCAGAGGTAAATCAGTAAGTATTAACATGATTTGATGTTGGTATCTGTTACACTGAGTACAGTTGCTATTGTCTAATACTGTTTTTTCTTTTCTTTGAAATATACATAGTTAGTCCATTTCCTTCTTATGTACCTCATGATTGTTGCTCATAATGCAATACACATAGTATCATTATTTTTCTCATCCACTGATCAGAATAAGAACACGCTCATATTAGAGAGGTTTACCCCTAACAAAATTCGCTTGCGTAGGTTATCTACCATTCGGTTCTACAAGATGCCCCCTCACATAGAGAGGTTTTACTGTATATGAGAAAAACAAAGACAAGATAAATGTACGATGAGAAATGGGGTCATCTATGACTAATATGGCCTCGAAGGTCTAACAGTTTCATTTCAACAAAACACTTTTCTCTACTGAAAAATAGGTAGGACAACGTATAATTTCACCGATCTCAACGCGTCAAATATCATTAGTAAAAAATTTTTGTTTTCTCTTGAGTTTTTTCTTTAATTGTGTTACCCAAGGACCAAGAATGATTATTCGACATATACCATTCGTTATAGTAGTAAGACAACAAATTTGACTTTCAATTCTATTAGTGCTTACAATCATTCATTGTTTTTTAATATCACAATTACAAGACGTATACATGTCGCACTGCACTCTTTGTTTTTGAATATCGCCTACATCAACTTTCTGTTTGTCTGAATAAATATTTCAAAGATCAACAACATTTTTTCCAAAACTTTTATCAATCATTCAATGCTTCCATGTACTAGAAATAAAAAGCAAAACATCGTCGAAATGTATTTTCTGTAAACTTTAAAATACAAACATAAACGTATTTTTTTAATTTTATACATTAACAATATATTTTATTACAAAATTACAAAATGTTATTTCAATCTCAACTAAATCCTAAACTCACGTGCCGCATATAAATCAAAAGTCGACTTTAACGTTACTAATTAGTTCTTTTCATTTTATTTACAGTAAGAAAAATCATTAGTATGTTAACCAACTGTCTGTAAGAACTAAACGAATCAGGATTCAATTAACATTCAGTTACAATTTATTGGTTATCAAAGCGACGTTTTATAGCAACATAAATCAAGTAAAAGGATATTTGACTAGTCAAATAATATTTATTATTATTAGGACTGACCCGAGACAATTAACATTGAGAGAGAGAACGAGTGTAAAGATTTTTTTTCTAAGAGAACGCACGAAAAATCTTTAGCATCACTGCGAAAAGCAAATCTTTTTTTTATGTCGAGTTCTCGCATCGTCTCATCCCAATCAGACTATCTATGTTCATTATGGTTTTAAGAAATAAGAGAAACTTAAGAAAAGTATGCAGATATACTATTATAACATCTTCTTGTTTTCTGTGAGTGTTAATGTGTTCCGATATTCGATAGCAACTAGTATACTTTAAAAATAACACGACTATTAAATTTTGTGAAAACATGTTATTATTCTCGATACTAAAAATAGAGTCTTTTTTCTACGCCTTTCAAATACTTGACTTCAACTATGTTTATTAATTACATATTGAGCATTATTTTTATTACATGAAACGAAAGTTCGAGAATTTCAAAACGATTAAAATGCATTAAGAAAATATTTATTTTGTATAATTTCAAATCAATCAATTAATCTTACCGTTCGATTCACTTATTTTCAACTTTGCTTTTTCTGTTAAACTTGTTAAACATTATATCGAGTACAATTACTCGTACTTATAGTCCAAAATGACTTCTCGTGACTCAAAGCACGTGTATATTTACAATATGATTTTTGTGTTCTCAGTATAATTACAAAATGTTTGAAATATACAAAAGAAAAAGAAAATCATAAATCAATGTGAAATATTGCCATTTATTGAGAAAGAAAAACATAGAATATCATATGTTATTCATCTAAATGAACATTTTGTTTTTCTTCTTGCAATTCAAGAACCGACGAATTTCTATGCAGTGTTGTTACAACTTTCTTTTGCTTTATTTACTTTAAAAATAAAGTAAATTGAATGTAAAATCAATATATTTTTTTTCACTTACCTCTTTTTTTCGTCTATTTTCTATTATTGACAATGTTCTCAGTATCGTAAATTGGTGACAAATTATTGATTCAGACAGCATAGACCTTTTTTAGGTGAGCATTAAATATAAAGAAAAACTTATCACCAATTCATTATGTCAATATTATCTTCTAACTTAACGAACACAGTATCGTTTATATTTCATTTATAATTTACTGATGTTTTTTAAAGAGTGCCGGAAAATGAAGCACTTCAAATTTCCTTTCTTTATTTAAAAAGAAAAAGAAAAAAAGAGGAAATTTGTTGGTTTATATACATATATACATAAATGGCAGCAGTTTGCTACTGATTTTATTGGTAAGTATAACTGTTTTTTTACTTTTCGTTTCTAGGTATAGAGTAGAGTGAAAAGAATTTTGTTTGTCGTCTGATAAATACAAAGCAGTATTTGTTATTTTTTTCTTTTATTGAAAATAAGAAAGATAATAAATTATTATGTTAATCGACGTGAAATATGAATTGCTGAATCTATTCTCTTGTTATTATCTGAAAGAAAATTAGTACTCATCGATTGATGAGTATAAATCTTTCTCTGGTGATATTCGTTTAGTAGTTTGTATCTGGTGCAGGAGAAAAAAAATAGAATAATAATAATATAGATATCAGTAATTCAATAAGAAAATAGATGTCAAGAGTCTACTAAAATATGACAATATTATGCTTTTTCTCCTTTTGCTTTATTGTCATTAGAGTCGTTTTGTTTATCGATATTCATAGTATATTACTAACTGCCTGAGACGGATTAATCAAAACTTTTTTCTTGATAGTAAATGTTGATTGTTTGCACTGAATAGCCGCGTTTTTTTTCTTTGTTTTCCTATATATACCTTCACTCATACATGCATATGTATTTATATATTTGAATTTTCTCTTAAACTCATTGACGATTTACCTATGTACTAAGTACATATATATATACATGTTTGAATTTTAAATAAACTCTATGACATATATATGCACTATCAAAGAATGAATCAATAATTTGTAGATATTTTTAAAGATGCAATACATATCATGTTTGTATATGCGTACAAATTAGTAGCTGTTATAATCGGACAATAATCGAGTTGACAAATGCATAGATTTTGTGAGTTGTATAAATATTTCTTTTCTTTTTGTTATTTTTTTTACTTCTACTGTCATCATAGTTATTTTTGTTATGCAGAAAAAACGAAAAAATAACAAGCGACGACGTCAATGGATTGTTTTCAATGACAGATCAATGTTTAAACGCATGATATAGTTTCAATATAAGTCATTTAGGAAATTCATGTGTAATTATTCAAACAAAAAATAATATACTATACATTAATACGTCATCATTATCCGCACAAATCTTTTCTTTATCTTAACGTATATAATTTTACTATATCACATAGTCATTTTTCATCGATCCAGTATATATTAGTAAGAGTAAAAATATTATCACGTTAAGTAAAGAAAAAAACATATCTGATTCATTGAGATGCCTGAAAATTTTCAAAATGTGTCATGATCAAAATAACTAAATGCTTTGGAAAGAAGCTAGAGCAGCTGATCTGAATAGATTGTACATATATATACACAGTTTATGTATTTATATATATAAATATATAAATATTCATGTCTTTTTGACAGGTCTTGTAATATTTGTCAATATTATGGAATATAACATGAGTTACCTTGAAGAGTCTCTTGTCAAGGATTAAAGTTTCTAAGCCAAATATCTGTCGAGAATTTACTTATTGATATGAACAAGAATCAAATAATGAAAAGAAATAAAAAGAAACCGATATTCATCAACCTATGTTTTTCTCTTTACTTTGTTTCGTTCTTTTTTTTATTTGTCTGACAGAGTGTATCGTATGAGTGGTCTGTTATGCGACAGCACAAATGAATAATGAAGCAACAAATACAGGTAGCTTGCCTTTTCTTCTTTTTTCTTTACTTTGTTATTTTATTAGCTTTTACGATGAATTTTTAATTAACTTAACGAGAAAGATTATGACTAATTTAGTATTGTTGATCATCTAGTTCCAAATAAAAGTAGCTTCTTGAATAGTTTGAGACATTGACATACACGTACAGTATCCATTTGGTCTTACTTTCGTACCTTGTTTCTTCTCTTCTGCGCAGTTAAATCTACTTATTTGAATGACATCAAAAGTAATTCAATACTGAGAAGTTTACATAATTGAATATTATCAAATTAATGGTTTTTTTTCCAGATGTTAGGATAAAATTGTATTATATCTATGGCAACAACTATCACTTTTAGTTTGACAAATGATGATGAAACGAAACCAATTTTTGATAGTCAGCTGGAAGATCAATACTTATTAAGTCCTCCAAAGACAGTTTTCAAACCACTTCCACCAGTTATAAAACAAACAATTGAAGCTGATCGACGACAACATCGTATACCAATATCGAAATCAACATCTGATTTTCTTACTGTTAAACAGATATCAATTGATATACCTGATGATGATTACAGTGTACATAATCAAACAACAATAAACAAAATAAGATCACATGAAAATCGTAATCATTCGATATTATCATCACGTAGAACACGATCACCATCGGAATTACGTGTTACTTTATATTCCGATGAAAATATAAATGTTCATGAAAATTTAACTCATAGTCAATTAGAAATATCAGATTCAAAATATAAAAATGGACTTGGTCGTTCCGATTTATCACTTGTTGATAGAAGAAATTTGAAACAAAATCGTATAGATATAATTCGACGCGCTTTACTTGAACGACGTTTTGCTCGTCGAATACATTCAACGTATTCATCATCAACAACATTACGTTCCTTAAGTCGACGTCGTTCAACACAAAATTTATATTTTCGTAGTCGTCGTAATTTATATCATTTACCACGTAATTCCAAATGGCATATTGTTCGTCATCGTTTACATGATATTGCTATGATGAGTGAATCATATGCACGAATGAAATTACTTGAACAAGATTTACGTTGGGCAAATTTACGTGAAAAAATTCGTATACAAGTATTAGATATGAGAGAAATGTCTTTATTACGTCAACAAGATGATGGACTTATATTAAAAAAGAAATCACATAAAACAAGATTCGATTTAAAAGATATTCCAATAGACGAAGTTGTACATATTGAACGTGATGGTCGAGTTTATTCAATAAGTACACGTGATCTTGTTCTAGGTCGATTACTTTGTGATGAAGCTATACAATTAGATACATTTGCTCAATTGGATGCTCGACGACAATTTCAAATACAACAACATTTAGTAAAACAACAAGAAGGAAGAACTCGTCTAAAAAAACATATTGCTTTTTCATTTTGTCTTTGTAATTTATCGTTTATTGTTCTTATGTTTGCTGCTATGTTGATATTTGCTACAAAAACGATAATTGAAATGAGATGATGAAAGTTCATTTTGTTAGATGTCTTTTTTCTTTTCGTTTTTTTATATTTATCAATTTCCCTATGCGCTTCATTATTATCTGTGATTATAGATTGAATTTTGTTTTTCCTTTTTCAATGCATATTTTTTCATAAGTGTTTAGGTACTTTCAAGTACGTACAATTACTAAAATCAAATCATATGAACTATTTTAACATAATATAGAATTACAATACAATTAATAATGCACGTCTTTATTACATTTATATGTTGAGTAAAAACAGACAAGGTCGTAAGTTGTTAAAACATCCTAACAATATGTTTTATTGTGTATCAAAAAAAAAACGAAAAAAGAAAAGAATATCACTAAATAAATCTCGTTGAATTTTTATATATGTCAGATATATTTGAAAAGAAAAGTGTAAATTAATAAAGGTATAATCGGGCTTAAGAGTACTCTTTTAATCTGGATTTTATATTAAAATCATGAAATAACATTTTCTTTCATATGAATTCGTTTTTTCAATGTTCTTGAAAAATCATAAGTAAAATGACAATATAATTATATTAAAAAGTTCTGGTTTCAATTAAGTATGCCATTATTGTATTGTTTTCTTCATTTGTCCTTCCCAATTGTATATTATCAAGAACTCACACAATGTATAGCACATGCTCTTTTCCTTTTTTTTATTTATTGGTCTACTAACACCATGGATCCCTAAATCGCACAACAACAAGAACAATCGTTTTTTTTTGTTCTCTCTCACCCTTCTTCTTACTGTTATATTGATTCCGCAGTTTGCCGCTTTTTTTGTTCTCTCTTTTTTTTCTCACCATCACCATCTCCATCACCACTATCGACATCACATCAGTACATAGAATAAGTCATTGATTTCTTTGCCATTCTATACCCTGTTTCTTCCTTTTCATTTTTATCGAAGCAAGTCATTTATATACGAATAGTGAAAAGCACCTGTCAGCGTTTTTGACAATCGATCGGCATCAACTGATATATTTAGAGTATCAATGGTCTGACTTAGTCCGTCCTTTATTGTATGCACATGCGTATAAATTGTATTGATTCAGAGGACAACGGCAAAAAAAACGAAAAATTTGATGTTAACGACGACTCATAATCGTAATCAATATTGTTGCACTTTATCTTTCGCTTCTTTTTATCTACTAACCGAGCTCGTGTGTACGCATACCTGAAGCATGGTAAGTTATTAAAATGTAGAAAAAAAAAGCGTTTGCTTGTTAATTGACTTTAACTATTGGATATTTTTCATGTTTCTTTTTATATCTGTAGCGTCTACGTGATTTATTTCGTGGACCATCAAGTGCTGAACGAAAGCCAACAATTTCTTCATCAATTTCATCACTCGTACCATTAGTTGATGTAAATGCCTTTGTCAATGCCGCTCAAGATAAGGATACAGACACATTACACAAGTATTTGCTTGCAGGTTGGTAATACACAATAAATAACATTATGTTTAATCTAAACATAATAAATAGTTAAAGAGCAATGAGATCATATTTCAGGTTTCTCACCAGATCAACCAGATCCTTCAACAAAGGCAACAGCATTGCATGTAGCTGTTGAATCAGCTAATATACGTGCTATTCAAATGTTACTTCAAGCCGGTGCACAAGTTAATGTAACTGATGCAAGTTTTTCAACACCACTTCATATTGCTGCTTATATGGGTAATGAAGAAGTGAGGTTAATTAATCCATAAAGAAAGAACAGAATATTAGTATAATTATAGTTAGATAAATAGATTGTACAGATATTATTGTCACATGGTGCTGATATGTATAAACAAGATAATACGGGACGAAATTCTTTTCATCTAGCTGTATCTACTGGAAATAATCGATTAATTCAAAATTTTATTTTAACAACTGATACGGGACAAAATATTATTCATACACCTGATGGGTAATATTTTATGAAAACATAAATCAATTAAGAAATTATCTTGTTTTTTTTTTCCTGTAGTCAAAATTGGACACCATTAATGTGTGCTTGTGCTAGTAATCATCCAGCGACTTGTGCACTTCTTTTATCCCATAATGCTGATCTATGTGCAGTCAATGATCGTGGTATGACAGCATTTCATGTAGCTGCTTTTCTTGGTTCACTACCGGTTCTTCAAGAACTTTTAACTTCATCATCTAATGATGAAATAATTGTTAAAGCAATAAATCAAGGTGATAATAGAAATCAAACACCATTATTTTATGCTTGTATTGAAGGTCATCTTGAGATAGCATTAACTTTACTTCGTGCTGGTGCCAATGCCTATCATTTGGATAACGATGATCAAACATGTTTACATGCTATGCTTTCATCAAGTATTATTTTAAAACGACATATACGTTTATTTTATTATTTTATACAATTTGTTGATTATCGTTTAAATCAAGATTTTCTTGGACGAACATTACTTGATCTTGCTTATTCAAATCAATTAAATACAATTATTCATCTATTAATATTACTTAATTATAAAGCAAATTCTAATATTAATTATAACAATAAACAAATACTTTCACTTCGTCATATATGTATACTTTATTTTAAACGTTCAATTATTTATCATCGTTATCAACAACAAGCAACCCAACATGATTTACTTGAACATGCTTTACACCAAACATTTCAAATTGTATTACATAAAGATTTAACAAATATAAAAGAAAATAAACCAATAGAATATTCCATAGGTAAATCATTAGATGATATTACACTTTTACAACAACAACAACAACAATCTAATAAACATCAAAAACATGGTAAAACAACAAAAAATCTAGATAAAAAAATGAGGAAAACGTCAAGTATTTTTTCAACAACATCAACAACTAATAAATGGTCATCACAAACTGATTTACAACATACACATTCAACTTGGTCGGCATTTACTAATAAAATAAAAGGTCAACGATTATCTCATATAATAACAAATCCACAACATATGCCTATAGATGAAGAAACAAATTCATTACACTTATCATCAATCAATCCAATGAAAAATTTAGCTTTCGAAATCTTAACAACACCAAGTAAACTTGATAATTTACTTGATTTTCCTTCATTAAAAAATGATTATTTACTTAATGAAGATTTGAAAATGTCAATGAGTAAATATAATTTATTAGGAACTGATTTAGTAAATCAAACATAATTTTTTCTTTTTTTTATATTCATTTTATTTGTAAAATAATTCTGTCTTTCTTTGATTAATAATAAAAGAAAACAAAAAAAAAACGATAACATAAAGAAAGTTTATCAAAGCTAATAAATCGATTAAATGTACCAATTAATTGGAAGAAAGAATTGCATGTTGAGAATAACAATAATACAAAGAAGATTAGTGCATGTCAAGCGGAAAACTGAATGATCATATGCTAATAAAGATATTAGATATCAAGCGTTTTATTAGCTCAAAGTCAAATGTTATGTCACTGAGTATTTTAAACGAATGGTCAATTTATCTCAACTATCAAAAAAACAAAGATCGAAAAAAGAAATTGGATTTTCAAGTCTTTAATGAACTTACTACTGTTATGTTGTCCACAGGGGTTTCCCACAAAATCCAGTCAATCTTAGCAAATATCTTCCAATCAACCTCTGGAATCATCACTCTCTCGAATTTTTCTAATCTCGGATCACCTGCGACTACCTTGTAATTTACATGCATTTATAAATACTAATTATTCAGTTGGTCTGTTCACTGGTAACGAACTTTTTAATACTAACGATTATTAAACGTTAAGGCTTCCTCAAAAACCGATATCGAACTAGGTATACTCAAATCGAATGAGATTTTCTGCTCTATATCATAATGTTTTCGGGAGATATTCAACGAACAACAATGTAAAATAGCTCATTTGACAACTCGATGCCTTCTCTCAACTTTCATTCTATCGATTTAATATTCTTTTTATTAAGAAGACCATATCAGATTGCAGTGTTCTGTTTTAAAAGTCTCACTTTTTATGCAGAGAAAAAGCATGACAAGTTGTAGAAAAAATTTTTCATATAATAATAACAAAGCTTAATTCAAAAACAGATTATTGTAGCTTCATATTCTTCTTTCAAAAAAAAACATAAGCAATCGATTAAAGTGAAGCTGCTTTGAGAATTCTTTGATGTAAGATCAGAAAAGCATATTGTTTCAAGCAGAAAATGAAGGAAATCATGTAAAATTTTTGAAAATAAAATCAAGATGCCACATAACAAAAATCATATCGTTTATGAAAGACAAAATCTTGGGCTAGTTTTTCACGTGTTTATCTCGACATTGATTTTTCTGATGAAAATTGACTTATTCGAAGGAAAGCTTAACATACAAAATGTATATTAATGATCCACAAATGGCTATTATAAATCAATATTTATCCATATTTGCTACATTAATAGAAAATAGTAATGTGTACGGTCAAGTTGATTTGTGATCGACTTTTAAAGGGCAAAAAGAAACATTTGGAAAATATTTTATCAAAAAAATAAAAAGCTAATCACATTAATATGACGATGATTACTTTAAGTGTAAAACTTAGAGGAAGATATGAAGATGTTAATCACAAACTTGTTTTTCTTTCATTTTATTTGATGATAGACATCCAACAAAAAGAAAAACAAATCATAATCTATCATTTGATTTCTCATAAAATAGAACTCCGTCATCTCATATGAAATGAACTTCTTACGAAGAAATTTATAAAGACAATCCAAATATTTGGCATTCAAAAATTGAGACAACACAAGTGTGTCATAGAAATAAATGGGTAGAGCTGTTAGACCTCTGATGTTAAGATATGGAATTTTGAGTAAATGCTCTCTGCTGAATCCTAGTCTTCAAGTGAAATCATACTTTTGAAATTTGCTCTGATCCTTTGCTCATATAAAAGTTCCAATAAGACAAGTTTGAAGAAAAAATTTCACAGTTCTATGACAGTCTCTACGAGATATGAATCACGTGAGCAACGTTTCAGGTCAAAACTCAAAAGTATGATTTCGCTTGAAAATCGGGACCCTGCAAGAAAAATCGACTAAAAATCCTATATCTCAGTAACAAAGATTCAACAGTTCGAATCACTTTGGAATATTTATCTATTGAGTATGCTCTATCGATTGAAGAGTCCCAGCTTAAAAGCGATTTATCACCTGGAGACTTTCCATCGTCAGTACACATTTAGGCAATAATCTCATTCAAGCATTTGTGTACTTCTTTTTGTTAAATTTTATGAATATCTAAAAGAATGCATGTTTTCAAGTTTTATTATGAGTGCATTTCTAAGGTAACGCTTATTAATGTGTTCTCTAAGGATTAAATTACAATATCATATAGCATGACTTAAAAAGATTTTATTATGTATGATGAATAAATTGCAGAAGATTTCTAATTAAATATATATGACCACTCTCAAAGACAGGAAAACTATTGAAATAGGATTATTAATAAGTATCTCATCAAAATAAATATTCATTTTTTTTTAGATTTAATGGACAGCTTGCACAACTTCGAAAGGAATTTCAACCATACGATGATTAGCCACATATGAACATAGAACAAAAATGAGTTCGCGAAATTCATGTAAGTGATTTTGATTTTGTTTCATTCTTCTATCAGCTGTTTTGTTTTTCTCTCTATCAAATGAAATAATAAATGCTATAGCAACTGTTTTCTAGTATAATCACGCACAAAAAAATGTGCAATATTCTATATTTATGGGTCTTGTACTCTTATACGTAATCTATTCAAACTCGTTTTTGATGGTAATTTTCTTTCGATTTAATGGTTATTCTAATAATCATTAATCTTTTTTGTATATGCCAATATAATTGTATCAATAGAAACAATATGCTATGATGAAATAGAAATATTTATTGTGTTTACTTAGTGTTTCATTGTCCAATAATTTAGTTATGTTTGTATTTATCATACAAGATAAATAATCAAATTAACTTCTACATTTTTGTGTATTTAGACAAAGAGTTAGCATAAATATCTCTATTATTATTCAAATACGTCTTGATTTGAAAACACGAACTATTTTATTGATTAATATTGCTTATAAATGAAAATGTGTATTTTAGAAATTCTTTATTTAAGAAGAGTCCTAAGAAAATCAATATTTCATATTAGACAAATACATACAACGTTTTGACTTTGTGTAATATTAGATATCAAATTAAGATCTATTCGCGACGGAGCAGAATAATTTACTAATAAGTTATTCTAATTTACTATGTCATGAATCCTTTTTGTAGATCTTACTTTATTGAAGCAGAAAAACGTAGAGTAGAATTCGAAACAATGTTCTAGTTATTTCTTTCTGAAACTATTAAATAGTGTCAAACTTGAACATTGAATTCAATTATTACAGTATTGTTCAAGTATTCAAACACTCAACTGTGTTTGTGCTATGTGTTAAGATTTCGTAACACACTCAGTGAGAACAGTCATAATGTGTGTGTATGCTTTCGTGAAATACTTGAAATTCAACAATTCAAGTGTCAACTATTCAATAATGGAATTTAACATTCAAGTTTGACATGCGTAAAACATTTGTGTCAAATAGATATTGACATACCAATTACTATTTACGGTCAGATCACGATTCAATAGTGTAGATAAGATTAGTTAAGATATCAAAAAGAAACTATTTACAATTTCTTTTTGTTTGTTTTAAGATTATAATGATCAAGCTTATGAAATATTCACTGACAACGGAAGTTCTCTAATTGATTAATCAATTTCCAGTCGAGACAACGTACATCATATAGACCCTAATGATTATAAATATTCTGGAAGCTGTCTTTTGATTCGCTCCTATCCTGAAATAAGAAAATCGGATCTATCAGTAAATATGAACGACATCCAAGACATGCTGTTACTGTAGCTGTATTTTAGAATATGATCAACGAAACAATCTGGAACATTTACTATGAACAAGTCTTACTCAGATCTGTCTCTGAACTAAGTTTCAAGTCAAAATCTAAAAATCGTTTTTCTTGGTGTTATTGCGAGGATTACAGCATTCATTAAAGACTACTCTGAAAGGGAAGCATCTTAGCAACAATAAACTAACAGCATGAGCTCTTTTTTTCAGAATATTCATAACTCACTAGAACCTATGTTATGTGTGAAGTTCTGTGTCAAAAATGATTAATCAGTAGGAGACTTCCCTCATATGCACAAGTTTTGTACAGTTTTGAGAAATCATCAATACTTGAATAGATCACTAACAAAGAAAAAGTTTACATGATGCCTTCGATGTAACCGTTTATTAATAATGAATATTTCCAATCAAATTGTGAATAACTATTGATCTTTTTGCTGTTTGAAACTTTGAGAATGATTTAGATAAGTAGCAACTCGATTGATAAAAGCTTTAGTTTGAATTTTATGAAATCAAGTGAGAAATTATTGTTGTAGTCTTAAACATTTTGGTAGAACAAATAAATTATAATCACATCTTTTATGAAAATGTGTTACTTCTTACGGGTCAGTTTTTGTTCATTTTAAACTATAACTATCAGTAACTATTCTTATTTCTAGTATCCCATTTGATCAGTTTATTTTATTTTTTATTTTTTTTGATAAAAAGCCATGTTGATCTAAACATTTTTTAAACTACAAAGCATCTCAAAAGTCATCCACAAAACAAATTGAATATTTCCGTCACACATTAATCAAACTAGCTAATGCTATTTCGAAGTATTTTTCAATATCGATACTAGATTTTGAAAATTTGACGTTGTGTCCAAAGATCCTGAAACTTTCTATACACACTAATCTCAGTGAGAGATTTTTGAAGGTGAAGTTTCATGTTAGAATTTGATAATAAAATTTTATTGAAAGTATCAAGCTATATTGAAGGGAGCACCCACAGTCAGGCGTCAACTGGGTTCCGAATTTCAATAGATTTTTTTGAATTTTAATAGGACTTCTTGTGTTTTACTCTTTCAAAGTATTCGGTAAATTTCAAATAATTTTCACTAAAATTCAGTGCATCTTATTTTTATGCGCCATGAATATTGCGGAAGTGAATTCAATAAAAATTGTGACTCAGTTAGCATGTAATAAGGACACGAACTATTCAACAATTGTTCTAATAATGAAAAAAGTATGGACATGAAAGTCTGTAATCATTTATAACATCATCTAATAAAGGTTCCTGTGAGTTCGAAAAAATCTAATTTTTGTATCACAGTCAAGCATGATAGCTGTGAACTCTACTTGTCAATTTCGTTGATAAGAATGGAAACGTCGATCTCCTCTGTACCACCAGAAAAAAAATACCAATTGACTGATTTACTTAAAGCACAGTGGAGATATTCAAAGTGTTTTCATAGTAGGTGACTTTTAGAATACTTCGTAT
The DNA here is from genome assembly GCA_905250075.1 of Rotaria sp. Silwood1. Lineage (NCBI taxonomy): Eukaryota > Metazoa > Rotifera > Eurotatoria > Philodinida > Philodinidae > Rotaria > Rotaria sp. Silwood1. Next base: position 2,041,558 of record CAJNOP010000012.1, on the reverse strand, counting down.
AATTAAAAAATAGATTCATTCAATTAATTAATATACAAAAACATTTCCTATGTAAAACTTGCCTTGGTATCAATATACACATCTCGAGCATAATTTGAATTTAACAAACACTTAGAAATCATTCATACAGAACGTTCCGATAAAAATCTCAGTTATGACTCTCTTCACTTCTATATGTTCACTATAAAAAGAAAACTTTCTAGAATGAGCCTGCTTGATTAATAATACTGCTTCTTCTTTTTCATAAATAACAGTTCATTAAATAGATCTATTGGAAATAGAAATGAATCAATAACAGATTTCATAAACAGTAAACAAAAATATAATCTATTACAAAAGTGTTTGTGTTTTGAAATACATTGTATTTTAATGAGCAGACAATCATCGAAAACAAAAAAAATGAAGTTCAATACAAACAGCAATCGAAAATTTAACAGTGTTCATATTACTGCTCTTCAAAATAATTATCTACTCATGTTGCATAGTTTTCTATTATTTCGACACCACATGTATATCAGAGATATCTATCGCCAGCGTTGTCTCCACCATTGTCGTGTCACCCTCACGACAGCGTCAGAGGTACAGCAGTCTCTTTTGTTTAAGGAGATTGTAAAATTGCATAGATCTGTACCCTATTTGAATGTTTCCAAGTTCAACACTCAGAATCATGGTGAATCGCATGGATTCTATCTAGTCGTGCTAATTAAGCACAGTGATGGAGAAGATATTCAAAGAACTTTTCGAAGCCTATCGTGGCCGCGGTAGATTTCCAGACGCGATCAACATCTTTGATTCGTATTAAACTGATGCACATTCATTTCATTTCCTATTTCAGAAGAGATTCATAAAAAAAAAACTAAGTTTTAAAAAATTTCGCGGAAAGTTTTGCGGAAAAAATATTTATATAACGTCCTCTATAGATGATTCCTTCTAAATATCAATAGACCCTTATGTCATATGTATTGAACACTTAAATACAAGATGTATTCCCTCTTTGTCAATAAACGACTTGCTCTTAAATCCTATTCATTATTTTATACGTACAGTATACCACAGAAATGTAAGGTGGTTTATTTTAAAAATAGAGGACAAATAATGAAGAACTATGTCATTTCTCGTTATTGATTAAATAAAATTTTACAGGATGTGTTTTACCAAATATTTAATAGAGCATCATCAAAGAATGGCAAACACTACTATGAATTAATGGTGTAATTAGAGAAGGCTTATGAGAAGATGAGTTTCGATCCTAGAAGACTTTTCAGAAAGGCTGGAGTCCTTGTCAAATTATTTTTTTTGGCTACTTTTCTATCGTAAAAGTTCCTTATGTTTGAACTAATTTCAACATCAACTCCACTTCTAGATGTCGCACAAAGACAATTAATTAGTCTTATTTTCTTTGTTTCAATATATATTTTATATAAATGATTTCAAAACTTTTATCAAATAATCACATTTGCTATTCTAATAATCAACAAAAAAAAATTTGCGTTTCATTAATTGTGACTGGTCAAATATATTCTCGTATAGTTTTGTAGTATCTTTTTTGTATGAGTGTCTGTTCTGTTTTTTTAGGATATAAATATGATGTTTTAAATTATTTTGAAAAAGATCATTGAATATGACAGCATCGGTTAGTGCATTTCGTTGGCTTGATATCCTTGAAAAAGAGTTTGATAAAGCATTTGTTGATCTTGATTTATTACTTGGTGAAATTGATCAAGATCAGTCGGAAATAACTGATGAAGGTCGAACGAAAATGACAATACTTAGTTCATGTTTTGCTCAACTAGTTCATAAAGCACAAACTCTTTCACAAGCTAATGCTAAACTAGAAGTAAATTTTATTTATTATCGTTGTTTTGAAAATAAATTTTCAATTAGGCTCAACTAATTGACGTCCGAACAGAAATGGTTGATGCTAAAGCTGATCGACAAGCATTAGAGCAACAGTGTAAAGATATAATGTTACAATTACATGCATCACAATTAGAATGTCAAATATTAAAAAATCAAGGTGAAATTGATGGTGCTGAGACAATACGAAAGAAATTGGTTTGTTTATCTTACTAGTTTCTTTCGTTTAATTAAAATATTTATTTAGGAAGAACAAATAGCTAAACAACGTGATGAGTTTAAACAAAACCTAACACCAGAAATAAAAGCACAAGAGTTTGAAAAAGAAAATACTAAACTTAAAGCACAAATTATTAATCTTCAATCAGAAATTTATGGTTCACGTTTAGCAGCAAAATATCTTGATAAAGAATTAGCTGGAAGGTAAATTTAATATTTTATTGCAAACAAGAAAAAACAAGTCTTTATATTTAATAAGTTATTATTATCCTACTAAAAGAATGCAAAAGTAGCGTGTAATAAACAGGACATGATGTTCTTCTTTTCCTAGGACAATTCTTAGCACATTAGAGACTTTGTTTTTCAAATAATTTTTTGTCAGCACGAATCTTAAAAAATGAACACCTTCTCAATCGTCTAAATATGTTTTTGATTTTCTGCAGACATCAGCCGATAGAGAGTTTCATTTTTTATGGTGCCGCGATCTTTTCAAAGTTTCTGCTTCCGTTGTTCAGCAGAAAAGGTTTTGAACCAACACACCTAGTAGTAACTTGAGATGCACTCTCGAAAAACCATGTTTTCTAAAACAAGATTTCGCCTATTCTACGTTGGTTTTCATGCAGTCGGTTGTCGACTTTCATTCTGAATAAAATGATATGATTAATTAGTTCAAAAGTAGAAACATTAGATATAGAACAATTATGTCATTCTGCTAGATAAACGTTTTTTTTTTCAAAACCTTTTCTGTATATATTCTAAAACCCTGAAGTATGTATCAAAAGGTAGAGGATTTTTTTTTTGCATAACTTTCATGAAAAAGTTTTCCTTTGTTGACTGTCATCGTTAGACGATTGAGTAATATGTACTCATCTTTTAAATTTAGCGCCGACAACAATAGGAGTGATTTGAAAAAAATAGATAGTACGGACTGTAACAAGATTATAAATCTCTCTCATGCCATATATATAAAATTAATATATTATTATTGAAAGAGATCTAATCGTTTAACCCATATGTTCGTTAGATAGATCCTATGTCACAAAAACTGGATCGATTTTAGCGGTAAACCGAAAAAATCCACGGTTCTCTCCAGTTAACCGCGGTTTTTCTATGTGAAGGAGCCGGTAAAACCGCGGTTAACCGCAGGCTTTTGCCCGGTTTTCATCACATTGGATGCATCTATGTGGCACACAGACAGGTCTGTGCACCACATATATTCATCGATCCAACGAACATATGGTTTGAACGATTAGATCTCGTTCCTAAATAAAATATTTTTTTAATGTATAAAACAGCGAGGTCTCTAATTCTATTATATTCTTTAGTTTTCTAGAGTAGAAATTTCTTTATTGAATGAACCTAAAAGGAAGTTTCTAATGTGCTGACAAGTGCACTAAAACAGGGCAACATTTTGCTTCGTCGGTTATCTGCCAATCCAATCGACGAGTCTTTCATGTCAGTGTTAGGTATCTTCTTAGTTTTGTTTTCAAAATAAACGAATAAGCTATAGATATATGCTCTTTATACTTGTTTTTAGACTTATGAATGTTATCATGTACTGGTGATCTTAGTAGTTGTATATATGGATCTATTTCAAGAAACAATAGTGTAATGATAAATAGTAGAAGATGGGATAACAGACTAGAGGAGTAGCTTACTGCCACCCTCGGTGATGATGTTTATTCGCTACTTTACATCTCCAGAATGTTCCTATTTCACATTCAACAAAAGCTTATATGTGATAGAGAAACAAAGAGGGCAAGACGACACACGGGAAAACAATAGAGAGAGGAAGAGGAAAGAGGAAACAAGAAGAGCAGCGAGTCGTGACGTATGTATCGGCACAAATAGCTATTTGTTTTAATAGGACATTGACAATATAGAAGTAGATGAGACGTGTATCTATTGTCTAAATAAAGCTTAAGATTTGCGAGAAAAAGTATCCTCTTATTTTTCGCTTATTTTTCTGCTAAGAAAGATTTGTCTTGAATATTATATGCCTTATAAATTAAAAATTATACATCCCGTGTTTATAGAATTATCACATTAATAAGTTGATTATCGTGTGTATTTTCTCATGACAAACAGATTATGAAAATAGTATTCCAGAAAAACAACACAACTATAGCCATGTTATAGATTCAAAGTGGTTTTTTTTCAGATTTTAATAGAAAAACATCTCTGCGTGTGGTTCATTAATTGTATCGATAATTGAATGACTTATTTTCCTGACCTAACTTAATGACATACATCTAATTTTTTTGACCCATTGCTTGACCTGGAAAAGTTCAGTCTTATAGAATTAGACTTCGTTTAAAAAAGTACAAATATATCTTGTGGGTGATGCAAAGTAAATTTTTAATTTTTTTGTATTTCATTACATCCCACTTAGAATTCTCTTGATAGTTACATGCTCGTACTTTCTCTCAGACTGAAGGACGTAAACATTTTAAAATGAGTCCTACATGTGATAACAATCGAAATTTTGATAGTCCTTGACAAGACATTTATTTTGCTAGTTCATATTTGTACTACTCATTTTTCTTTCTAAAGGAGTTGTGAAAGTTTTTTTTATACTTCTTTCTAAACATTTTGATATTGCAGTGAGTCCTGATTTTCTTCGAAATCGATTTCATCCATTAGAAATTCAGGGAATAGTTCTCTATTTTTTGGGACTTTTAGTGCATTTTTTTGAAAGAGCATATGACGTTTCTTGTTTTTAATTTTTCCCAATGCTTTTTTCTTCGGGAGCGTTCCACTGTTTACAAACATAGATAATTGATGACATCGATAATAATATCATACATGCTCAAAACTTAGGATAGATATGATCAATTCATGAGTTTTTGAAACTGAAAGTACTCGAACTGACGCAACTTTTAAAAAAACCTAATTAAAATTTTTCACATATGTTTCACTTTGAGTTTTCTTAATCTGTAAGATAATTTTTGAATGTTACTTTATCACTAAATACCAATAAAAATCAAGTAAAAATGATCAACAAAATGAATATATCATTTACATTATCATATACCAAAAAAAAAAATATAAAAATAGCCAATACTGCTTAAGCCTTGAGGATAACGTTACTGTTGAAAGAGAGAAACATGTTTTGAAACTCCGAGGCAATGCATACTTACATAGATTAACGGACGATAGCCAGAACCTGGAATCATCAGAAGAGACAAAACTTGTAGCAAAATAACATGGGCATAATGCGAGAAACTGATAAAAGATGTTATCATTCATTGCAAATCTAAGAAAACAATGTAGAAGTTATGAAAGTAGTTGCATGATGAAAGAAGATTAATGAGAGTACAATGCTATTGATAATGTCAGGATACGTTTGATTGATTTCAGGCAGATAAGGCTTTCTCTAAGAACAAATTTTCCTTCATTGCCTAGTTCTACTCTCAATAGAAAACTTTCGGTCTATATCACTATAACAAACACGCCGAAGTCAATCATTAGCAGCATCGGAGCTGAAACATATTAATATACTTCTTGTTCCCAAGAGATTAATTGCAATGAATAAGATGTGAAATGAAATATCGATTTATAAGTTCAACAATAAGAAATAATCGTTTTATGACTATTGATAAATAACTTGAAACTGATACTCTTCGTATAGGTTTCTGTTATGAGATGAGCTTGATTAACTTTCTGATTTTACAAGTTTGATAAAAGAGTCTTGGTAAGATAAAATATTTCTCAAAAATGATTAAGCCATTATAATATGTATACATAGTGCTATCCAATTCATGTTGTGAAAAAATTTTCCATTGCATAGTTTGAGGAGGAAATAACACTTCTGAATAAGAGAATTGCATTGACATATGCGTATTGTATTAAGTGATAGATGCATTATACACTACTAGAGAAATACCAAGTTACATTCAAAAAAAAACAGAAGTAGCAATAATGTTTTATTGCTATCTGTTACTTCTCCAGCACGTTGCTTATGTAATATTATTGCTGTTTTACCACTCATATAGTAATGGAATCAAAGTTGCTACTGTCTTGTTTTCAATAACATTAGCAACACTGATGAATGAATTTCGTTCTATAGATAATTTCCAGATACTTTGCAATGGTAGCTATTCAAAAAGTGTCAAACAAAATTGACAGTTTTTCATCTTTGTCCGGAGTTGATACAAGTGAATAAAAAACAAGCAGCAGTAAATTTTGATTTCATTCATATAGGATTTTCTCAATGAATTCTCATTGTCCAGATTAGTTCAATAATCAAACATATATCATTAGTATTGATGCGAGATTCAATAACAATACTATTGCAAAAGACTAAGAAAAACAAGATTTATCATTCATTTATTTTGAAGGTAAAAAACAATCTTTGTTATGTTTCCTCGTTTGCTTAATATTACTCTATAGAAGCTTATTCATCAATTTCCGTTAATATATTACTGTAATAAATCAAGCAGCAACACAAATATTATTCTTAATAAATAGCGTACTATTTATTTTCTTTAGATATATAAAACATCCTTATTAGTCTATTTAATTTTTTAGACAAAAAAAATTAAAAAAACTAATATTGACATTTGAATTTGTTTTGTTTTTCTATCATAGAATTCAACAAATTCAATTACTTGGTCGAGATTTACGTGGAGCTGATCATGAAAATTTATGGAATCAACTTGAAGCTGAAATACATTTACATCGTCATAAAACTGTTATACGTGCATGTCGTGGTCGAGAAAAAATTAATAAAATTTTAACGATGCCACCAGGACATGTAATTTAAATATTTTTGTTTTTTTATTTATATCACCATGTTTCGTTTTTTTTTCAAATAGGATTTTAATACATTAAGAAAACGTCATGGTGTAGGAGAAATACGTACAGTTCAACTGCATAAAGATGCTAAAGAAGCTTTAGGAATATCAATAACAGGTGGAAAAGAACATGGTTTACCTATTCTTATATCTGAAATTCATGAAAATGGTCCAGCATGGCGTTGTGGACAACTTTATGTTGGTGATTCCATATTAGCTGTGAATAAACAAGATTTACGTGATGCTAAACATAAAGAAGCTGTTCAAACATTATCATCTATTGTATGTAGATTACAATAAAAAAGAACAAGACGATCTATGTTATTTAATTTTTTTGTTTGTAAATAGAAAGGAGATATAACATTAACCGTTGTTTTTGTTGCACCTGATGATAGTGATGATGAAGATTTAACAAATTGTGGAGTCGATAATCATTTAAAATATAAATTCATTACTGATGAAACTGAACATAATCAAGTGAAACATTCCTCATCAAGTGATATAGAATCCATTCATCGTATTAAAGATTTATCTATATCAAATGGTAATCAAAGAAAAAGTATTTTAGAACAAACCGATGGAACAGATACAGCAAGTGTTGATAGTTACCAAAGGTATTTAATTGATTCATCTTTATATAAATTCATTTATAAATCATCGCTTATTTTTTTTATAGAGATGGTCCATCTGTGATTGATAGATATATTAAACATACACAACAATATTTACCAGTTAAACGTACAGATTCGAAAGATTGATTCATGTCTAGGCAATTAATGAGGAACATTGATCTCAAATTCTTTTTTCTTTTTGTTGTTTTAAAACTCATTTATTCATTGTTATTATACTTATTCTATGCAGAAAAATATAAATTCTAACCGGTAGAAATTCAATGGAAAATTAGCAAAAAAAACATTATATGTGATAGAAGATCTTTTTTTTTGCATCTATTTGTTCTTCACTTATATCATTTTCACTTGTCAATTTTCCTTAATTAAATATATAAGTATCATATTTTAGAAAAAAAGCAAAACACACACACGCATTGTTTTATGTGGATATATTTATTTAATATAAGTTGTTTTTTTTTTGTTATTTGACGAAACTTTTTCTTTTTCTGCTTGTTAATTAATAACATGTTTTAAGCAAAAAAAACTTAGTAATTATGATCGTTATTTATGATTAAAGAAAAGATAGACATTGAATGAAAGAATGCACGTGTTGATGTATGCAAATAGCAAATACAAATCAATATCGAACATAAGTTTTGCATTAAAGCTTAATCAAAGCTTGTTGCTTGGCTAGTAAATAGAAAAGAAAAGGAACAAAATTCTTCTCAAGTCTTCTAATGATTGCTGATCACACAATCTTTTTCTCTGCGTATAAAATATTTTTTTTTTCTATTTGGTTTGCATGTTATTAGGTTTCAAGAATCACGTTATATAGGTAAGGTACAAAAGCGTCGAACAAATGATAAATACGTTAAACACATGATAAAAAATGGTATTTGAACAACGATAAATTCCATCGATTAATGAATTCCTACATAAAGTAAATAAATATTTCATGTTATCTTTCATAGTTCTCTTCCTAATCGTCTCAAACATATTTTGTAGGCAATAGCTATCTCTTAACAGGTTATTTGTCGAGTACGCCCCGTCAATCATTTTCCTTATTATATTTAGATATATATATATCGAGTGATAACTGGTCAACATAGATTAAGAAAAAAACATAAAAACACATAAAGCAGGAAGTATATTAGACTTGTATCTTTCGGTCCCATATACACTTCTTCTGGCTATAATGTATTTATGACTAATGACAATCATCGTCAGTAACAAAACAAAAAATATTACTTAGTAGCTTTCGAGAAAAGACTATTGTAACTGATATTTTGTAAGCTTGGTATCGTTTCTCATTGCATTCCGTCATCTGATAAGAATGTATATAACAATGTTCTAAATCATTACAATGGACTATTGTTTCTTTTTTTCTTCTTTCGTTCCAACTATATCAACTTCATTTATTATTAGTCTTTTTTGCTTTTATTTCGATGGCACAATAATTGTACTTCGAGATTCTTTCATGCATGCCGATGCCAAATTTAACCAATGAAGGAATAGATCAAGTAATTTCTAATATTTATCGAGATTAAACTCTGAAAATTGATTTTTTTTTTAATTATTTCTTATTATATTATGGGAATGAATGAAAGAAAACTTGTATTTTTTTTATTCTACCTTTAATATTATCTATGCGCACATCTCATACTACTATATCTGACAAACGATAAATGTTCTTACAATTTCTAAAAACTGTGTGTTGGTCTCAACACAGTAAGATATTTGATTAGTGTCTGTCTTTATCTCTGCAGCGAGTACAACAATGAGACTCGAGGTAGAATTCTCTCTTATGAGAGCAAATATAAGGATAAGAAGAGGCATAAATCATTGGTGCTAAAAAACATCGTGGGCATAGACGATAGAGAGCAATCATAAAAGTCCTCGTTCATCATCATAGATACCACTGAAAGAAAAAAATTTTCATTTTATATGCTGTGCAACAGTGCCATTTTTATGCTTTTGTCTTCTGCTATTTGTTCTAGAATAAGATTAAATTAGATCATCACGCAAACACGTTCACATCTGAAACATACACATACATACATTCATTTATACAAATCAAGAATCGCACGTTTTCATATTCATGCTAGAATCAAACATTAAAGTAAGAGACAGAACAAAAAAAAAGGAAGAGAAAAAATCCATCAAAAGACATGTTGTGAATGATATAGTATCAGTAAATAAACTATACCCTTAGATGTAAGAATAGAATTGTGACATTGACGTCGCTGTTTTTTAATTCAATCTGCATAAGAAGGTCGATTAATTATCATTTGTCTTTATTCCTTCTTGTAAATCGTGATTTTTCCTATAATGGAAACTTCATATTTGTTTTTAATATAATTTATTCGTTCTGTGAAAAAAACAACCATAGTAGACAAGTTTGTTGTAATTGACGACTATAATAAGTGTAGGTGTATAAGTGTTTCATTAATATAAAAATAATACATTTAATTTATTACTATCTATATATTAATCTATATTGACATTTTAGCAACTAGAGAAACAAATTCAGCGCCGATGTGCTCGAACACCTCATTGAATCATTGAGTCAAAACAATTTATCATGCATCAACGAAACCAAAGCATTCATGCAAAAAACAAAACGTCGTCAATGAATAATCACCTGTCTAATAATCGACGACAAAAGAAATCGTTACGTCGAACATGGTCTCATCGTTTACCATCATTTGCAACAGATACTGTTAAAATGGTTGTTGCTACTATGCAACTAACTAATACAATGACTAATTTAAATAATGAACAAATGAATGAAATTCATGAACATGAACACTATGATGATAACGATGATGACATATTAAATATAGGACAACGAGTACAAGCACATATTCCAGATATTGTTTTAACTAATTTAAATGATTTAATTGATCGTAAAGGTAATATATCAATACCAAATGAACATAAATATGATACTACAACATTATTATTTCTTGATGTATCGGGTTTTACATCATTAACTGAACAATATTCTAATGATGCACATTTAGGTATTGATCAATTAACACGTACATTAAATTCTTATTTTGATAAACTTGTTTATGAAATTTTAACACATGATGGTGATATATATAAATTTGCTGGAGATGCTATACTTGCATTATGGACAAATGAAATAACAGGTCCACAACAAGCATTAAAATGTGCATTACATTTACAACAAAAATGTGGAGCTTATGAAACAGATGTTGGTGTTATATTACGTCTTAAAGTAGCACTTGCATATGGACCTGTATGTGCTGTATTTGTTGGTACAGATGAATTTAAACATTACTTATTAACAGGTAATTGTGTTAAAGATGTTAATATATGTGAACAATTGTGTGAACCTGGTGATATTATTTTAACAAAAGCTGTTTATGATAAACTTCAAAAAGCATCATTCAATTGTAAATTTGTACCTGTTAGTGATGATATTGATCCTAAACATGAACATATTGCTGTTAAAGATTTCCAATCAAGAAAATCATTAGATGAAGATTCTGATACAGAAGAACATGCTAGCAATTCAACGGTGATAACTGATAGAATGGTATGTAATTACATTTCAGATAAATTTATTTCTCATGAAAGTTTAAATATTTCTATAAATCGATGTATTAAGAATTACCGATAAGTTATGTAAACTATTGTACAAACCTTTGGTTTATGATTATTAGTAATGATATCATTTATCAAAACATAAAATATGAATGTATAAGATTTTACCTGAGTGTGAATAGGATAGATTTGATGCTAAGAAAAGCTTTATCCTATTTATATATTTATGAATGACAAAGGAAGGTGAATAATAAAGAATGTGTGTATGTTGAGTTTATTCATATGAGTACAAAAATTATTTCTTCACCTCTACGAAAAAAACACTTTGTTACTCGTGATGTTAAGATCAAAAATAAATTGTTGATCTCCTCCACGTCTTATTTAAAAAGATAATTTAATCTTATATAGTGTGAAAATATTTTCAATTGATTTCAAATAAAATTATTTATCAATTCTATTTGTTTTTAAGCATAGATCGAATAAACAATTTAACAAGAAAATATATTGTTTCGAATTCTAACATCTGCATGAGTACTGGTATCAATTAGTATCTCATATATGTCCTTCAAGTGGATAATCTATCCGTAGTACAAGGAAATCGATGCATAAAAGATATAAATTTAATTATTCGAAAGGCCAAATTCTATCATCAGACTGAAAAAAATTATTATATCAAAGTAATCATATAAATCAAATCTGAATACGACAATATGACCTGTTTACATAGAACCATAATCGATCTATCCGACTATTCTCTATTAGTTCAAGATTATTCAAGCAAATTGATTTAGTTTTTCTTCGGAACAATATAAACAAATATTTTCAAAGACATTGACGTCATTGTCAAGTCTAAGTAGAAATACAATTCAGTTTAGAAAAATTCTAATTAATTATCTAATATAAGAATAACATACTATACAAATCGTAATATATCAAAATAATATAAAATAAACCATAATAATATATAAACTAACAGTAATTCGAATGATTTCTGTCCAGTAAACAAAAAATAAACAACTTGATTTTAATATTATAGGACACAACCTATATTCACATAATGTAATGCTACAAAAGAAATAATTCTTACCAATTACCTACTTTTACATAATGATTTCCCGATAGAAATATATATTTATCAAAATAGATTATCGCTGGAATTTTATGATAAGCTATTCCTTCGAGATACACTAAACCAATATAACATTCCACATCAAAATTATTTATGTATAAAAGTCCTTTCTTTGTTCATGTTTTCTTTTTTTTTGAATAGGATATTTCTAATCAGGAAATAACCAACAATAATAATAAAAATAATAAACAATCATCTGAAAATGATTTATCAGATGATGAACTTAATCTTAAAATTGATTCATTAATGAAATCATTTTTATTACATTGTGTTCATCAACGTATTGAACGTCAACAATCATTAGATTATTTATCTGAATTACGTCGTGTCACAATATCATTTATTAATCTTGATATATCAAATGAACAAACAATAAATGATAATTTACATGAAAATATTCATAAAATATTTATACAAATATACGAATCAACTAAAATGATGGGTGGAGTTTTAACAAAAGCATTATTATTTGATAAAGGTTTTTCATTTTTATGTGTTTTTGGTTTACCTGGTTATAAACAAGGTGATGATACAGCTAATGCACTTAAATCTGCTCAAATGATTCATTCAACAATTCGAGATCAATGTGAATTTGTTGAAAATTGTTCAATTGGTGTAAATAATGATAAAGAGATTTTTTTTTTAAATACATTGTTTTATTTTCGTTAGGTTAGGTGACAACTGGTCTTACTTATTGTGGTGTAGTTGGACATACAGCACGATGTGAATATACAGTTATTGGTCGAAAAGTAAATATGGCTGCACGTTTAATGTGTAACTATCCAAATATAGTTTCATGTGATCAAGAAACATATTATAATTCACGTTTAAATAGTCGATACTTTCAAAAATTACCTCTTAAAACTTTAAAAGTAAGATGAATAGAAAAAAAAAAGATTTTGAATCAAATAGGTATATGTATATGTATATATATATTCTTTGTAAAGGGGATGAATGATGTTGGAGTTATTTGGCAATATGATGAACATCCTGAATCACCACAATTGATCGAACAAAATAGAGCATCTACTCCTCAAATAAATGAAATAACACAAGAATATTATCCATTATTAGGAAGAAGAGTTGAATTAATGATCGTTGCAGCACAAATAATGTTACTTGATGAACCAGTTAATAGTTCAAATAGACGAAGAGATCTTGCAGCTATTATCTTTGAAGGTTAGAAAAATAGAATTTTTTGATATTGCTTTTCAATAACAGAATAGTCATCTCGAACATGTTTTATAACGAGAATTTCTCTTTCACATCAATGAGTAATGGTTATAAAAAGAAAAACGAGCCTTCTAAGTCCATCTGATTACATTCAATACTAAAGACGTGCGACGTCGAAACCACTAGAAAACAAGTTACTGGGATCGATGCAGGTGGAAAAAAATTACTAGGATTAGGAGCCAAAAATAACTTGCTACCGTACATCTTTAATCAACACTCTATTTAGTAAGAAAAAAATTAATTAAATATTACTACCGATCTTAATTGATTAGATAACAAAACTTGTATCTATACCCAGAGATAACGAAACCTTTAGTGTTAATGGTATTGGTGATGACAGCCTATCACTATAATACGTGTTATAAAGAATAGAAATAGCAATAAAAACAAGTTCTAACTGTTTCATTCCATGATGATTTATTCTAATTTGATTTTATCTAATAAATTTTTTTTTTTATTGTAGGTGAAGATAAAATTGGTCGAACTCGTTTATTACAATTTATAGCTAATTCTTTAGAAAATTCATCAAATGTTCATAATATTTCAGCTTTTCCTCATTATGATGATACATACATTCCAAGTGATACAGCAATCAATAATAATAATACAATACTATCAAAATATGATCCTGGAACAGGACCAAGATCATCATTAAGTAATTATGCTAATGATTGTTCAGTAATTAAAAAGCCATCCATACAAGTTATTAATTATCATTGTCAATTTGAACAACGTTTTATTGAATTTGGTTTATTACGTTCGTTATTAAGACAATTATTACAATTTCATAATGATGATAAAAGTCAACATGAACGTGAACAATATCTTTTACGTTTATTTGATATAAGTAAAGCAAATGATTTACATTTAAGACGAAATTTATTTTTATTAAATGATTTACTTGATGTTAGATTTCGTCGTAGTCATATTGAAACAGAAAATACTAATGATAATAATTTAGTTAAAGCTTATGAAGTTAATTTAAATGAATTACTTTTACATATATTAAATAAACTTATTGAACCACCAAATAATATTGAAGAATTATATACACCATCAGCAACAACAGGAAATACAATGAATATATCATAGTAAATTGAATTTCATCTATAGTCTATGCATTTTTTTAAAAATAACTATATCATATTGTACAAAAAAACAATGAGATTTACAAAAATAGGATGAATTCAATATACGATTGTAGAAATATCTTTATAAGTAAATTATCCATATATTGTTAATAGATACTCATCCATTATTTATTTACATGCTTTTTTAACAGATAAACTTTCAAAATTCATGAAATAAATGTAAAACATGTGTATAGATAATTTATTTCGCTTGAAAATCTATCATTTATTAAATATTTACGTTTTCTTATAAAAATATTTAACAAAAAAATTTAATCAAGTTTATATACGCTATTTCAAGTAGAGTAGTTAAGAAAGTAGGACTCGAATTAGAATAGGTCAGATCTTGAAAAAAGTGTTGATGGAATCAAATCGAATGACAAAGGAACAGGCTTGGGAAAGTTGATCGATATCAAACATTGAGATGTTATGAAAAGAAAGTTTTTCATGAAAAACAAATCGAAAAAAGACTCCTACAAATATATCTGAAAATAGATTGATTATGTATAAGTAACTATGGACACTGTTTCAAAGATTTTCTGATGAGGGAATTTTTCAAATTCATTAATCACTTTTGAATCAAAACTACATATATAATTGAAAACTTAATGAGCTACAGATATCCTGGAACGAGCTCGTAATGTTAGCTTATTGCTATAGAGATAGTGCATCTTTATGACATTTTGTAATACAATGCCGTGATTCCTGTCAGAAATACAAGAAAAGCTGATTGTAAAATTTTGACTTTAAAATTTATGCAGAACCAGAGCTTAGTAAGAATAATTTATTGTGAAAGGTTTAGATCTATTCGTTGTTTGTATACTAAGATACGATTATAACAAAAGCATGTTTTTTTTTACATCGCTCATATACATAAGTAGATTCGATGTTGCTATTTCGAAATAGGAGCAAATCAAAAGACGTGAAATTTTCACGAGAAGGTATAGGCGTGAGTTCTAGTTTTCTCTTCACATATAGATCCTCTCTATGGACAACCAAAAATATCATAAAAATACAATATGTCTATATCAATAAGCCAGAATTCAAACCTTTTTCTGAATAATCATAGCCTATTAGAATCCATATAGTGCGAAGATTCCTGACTATATAGCACTTAATCAATCAGAAAACTTTCTTCATAAAATAAAACTTTGGCGATATGCATTCTACAAGTTTTTTTCCTGTGAATCTTGATACTTTACTACATTAGCACAGTTTAATCAATTTGAATCAAGACAATCAACAGAGGTTAAAATTTGAAATCTTGACAGATTTTTTTCGATTTTGATGATCATACGATTATTTGAGATTCATCTAGATCAATTGAGAGTTAGCTTGTTTTTCTTTCAAATCATTTTTTTCGTTACAAGAGCTTATTAAAACTTGTTTATTGATTTCTTGTTTTTAGTCCAAACTATGCTCAACCTCATGCTTCATTTAGTTCAGCGACAAGTTTAACTTCTACAACTATGTCAACTGTATCAAAAATAATATTTATCATTGATGATATACATTTTGCTGATGAAAGTTCTCTTAAACATTTACTTACATTAGGTAGTCATAGTAAATGTTTGTTAATTCTTTCAATGAAACCACCAAGAAATAATCTTAATGATGGATCAATATCAACTATTCTACAATCAATAAGTACAGATTCACGTGTTTATCTTCGTCGTTTACCTGGTTTAGAATTACGTTATTTAGCAACACTAGGTAAAAAGAAAAACAGTAAACATTCAATTTCATAATGTGTTTTATTTTAATTTCTTCTAGGATGTCAAATGTTATCTGTTCATCGAATTCCAGCTAAACTTGTTAAAGTATTCAATGAAAGTTGTAATGGTATACCTGGTTTTTGTGAACAAATCTTATTTGATTTATTAAGTAAAGATAAAATTTATATTGTTGAAGATGATAGTAATTATAATCATGATTCATATGATGATGATTTAAGTTTAATTGAAGGTGATGCTGATAAACTTTTATTAAATAATCCAATGCGAATAGGTTTATTTACAACATTTTTTTCACGTCGAAAACAACAAATAACAAATGAACAACGTCAAAATGAACGTGCTTTTTCTCGTATATGTTTATTACGTAATCCAGCAGAAAATGATTTTAATGCTGATTGTCAACAAAATTTTCAAAATTATATTATGTGTCGTATTGATCGTTTATCTGAAGGTGAAAGTCTTCTTGTTAAAATAGCTGCTGTTATTGGTAATACATTTTCACGTATGTTTTTATGGCACTTAGTTGATCCAAATTCAAAACAATTAATTAATATTAATTCATGTATATTAGAAATGATGCAAAGAACAATAATTGAATGTGCTTTTAGTAAACAACAAATAGTTAAAACACGTTCAATAAAATGTTATTGTTTACAAAATCCAGCTGGTTTTCCATCACAATGTCGTCTTATGGCATTTACACATTCAACCATACGTGAAGGAATATATAATTCATTGACAGATGGTTTAAAACGTTTATTAACACGTAATGCTATTGATTATTTAGAAAACCAATGCACTATTGGATGTTTAACATGTACAACGAATAAAAATGATAGTCCATTTCTTGTTGATGAACAAGATGGTTTAGCTAAAATTATTAAAAATAGTCAACAACATGCGTTGGTTGATATTGTTAAAATGGCAGCATTAAAAGAAATTGATAATACTATTAAAAAATTATCAAATATAAATGATTCTCCAAGATATTCGCATACAAAGAGAATGTCATATATCATACCTGAACTTTGTACAGAATCAAATGAAAATGAAACGATTAATAAAAATAAAAGGTAATTATCATCTTTTTAATTCAGTTATAGATGAATTGAGTATCAAAATTTGATATATATACGATAGAAATCGACAAGAAAAATATTCTTGACTTTCGACTACGTTGCGGTATGAAATGCTGCACTTATGAGAAGCCTTCAATTTTCGACAAATTCATATTTTCGAATTTTACCATAGCATTTTCAGTTACTTTCTATTCAATAACTTAATGAGTCTTTCAAAAATTTATATTAGTCATATTCAAAGAATCAACTGAGAACGATGTTACTAGCTCTTTTCAGTATAAGACTTGCTCAACTCCAGGATTCAGATCGGAATCGTTGATTTCGTTTTAGAAGAAAAACAGTTGACTTTGCCGTAGTAGTGAAGGCATTGTTTCAGCTCAATCTTGGCTCCATTACTATGCTAATTCTTAACAGTAAAATCAGAAGAAATTTGAAACTATATATTAAAACCTTTAGAAGTATGAAGAAGCATAAAAGTATGCATTTTCTTCATTTGCGTATAAGGAAGTATAAAGAACCATGAAAGAGTATAACAAGTATGTTTTGATTTTCTCTTTGCATAATCTACAATTAATGTTCTTCATGTCGATCTATGTCTCGCTCAAGTTCAATGATAATTAGAAGGTACCATTAATAGTACAGCAGTTCTGAGAATGATCAGAACTAGAATTTCCGTTTTAATAAATATTTCATCATAGAGAGTTGTAAATGAATATTTTTATTCAATATTTTTCTATTTTTTTTTTTTGAAATAGTTCTAACAATGATGACGATAAACGTCGAAGTAGTCTTGATCCTAATAATATTGAATCATTACATCCAAAAGAAAGTCCAGTTCGTTTCTATTCTGTTGAACAAGATGATCTTAGACATGAAAAGACAATACATCTAAATACTGCTCGATTAGCACGTCATAATTCGACTGATCCAAATATAACTTTAATCAGTGTTTATTCTCCTAGTATGTCATCAAATATTCAATTTAATGTTCGACGTTCATCATCATCATCAGTAACAAAGCCCAGTCAATTTTTTTCTTTATTTAAAGTACCAAAAAAACGAAGTATTCCTAAATCTATGTCAAATACTCAATTATTACAAACCGTTGATGGAGTTATATCAAATGATATTATAAACCAAACTAAACCGACAATTGAAATACCAAAAACAAACGAACAAAATAAAA